>CAUYRT010106866.1:0-79117 GCA_963574885.1 Lepilemur ruficaudatus
GCCTGAGCAAGAGCGAGACCCCGTCTCTACTATAAATAGAAAGAAATTAATTGGCCAACTAAAAATATATAGAAAAAATTAGCCAGGCATGGTGGCGCATGCCTGTAGTCCCAGCTACTCGGGAGGCTGAGGCAGTAGGATTGCTTGAGCCCAGGAGTCTGAGGTTGCTGTGAGGTAGGCTGACACCACGGCACTCTAGCCAGGGCAGAGTGAGACTCTGTCTCAAAAAAAGAAAAAAACAAAAAAAAAAAAACACGGGGGATCACCAATTTATGGTTTTGAGAAAAAAGAAAGTGGTTGTTCATATATAGACACCACCTAGATACTTGAAAGGATTGTTTTTATATTTTTCCCTCAATTAACAATTTAGTTTTCATCTGAGGTTATTTTTTTTTCTTTTAATTTACTGTTTTAAGGCAGATTGATTAATGAAGTATTTGGTCTTGAAACTAGTCTGAAGTTTTCAAATTTTATTTGAATCTCCCAATCTTACTTGACAAGATGGAGGAAGAAGGCTAGCCCTGGATAATGCAGAAAGCCAAGACCCCCCCTGACATTTACAGTGATGACTAAAGCAGAGTATATTTCACATTCCTGTTAGGGAAGTGAAACCGAGTTCAATGATATATTTGGTAATCAGAGCCAACCTAAGAGGAAGGGTCTTTGTAGTGAGGGAAAATGTGACTGGATTTAGTTACAAAGCTATAATGAGGGCCAGGAGTCTAGCGGGAGGGAAGTTCCAAGGAGCAGTAATAAGTTATATTACAAGATTTCCATGGCCTCCTCCCTACTGCTTCAATAAAGAATCCATTGCAGCTAAAACTAGGATAAGATTTAAGTCTATTTGGTCTGCCCCAAGATCCATCATCACCCTATTTTGCCTGGCAGATGCTCAGAACCCAATTCTCCCATCCAGCCCACCTAGAGCATTGACAGACTGGAAGAAGAGACGTTTCCCATCCTGAAGTTTAACAGTTACATGCACATCAGGAGGAAAAAGGACAGCAGAAACTACAAAGAACTGCCTTTTAATGTGGCAAGCCCATCAAGTTAAGGATAGTGGTCTGCTTTTGGCTCTGCCCTAGGAATTTTAATAAACCAACATAACAAAGGGGTTGGTCATTCACCAAGGTTAATGTTGTATGCTAACAATTTTGAAAGAAAATTCTAAGAAAGAAGAAAAGTTACAAGAATAGGGTAATTTTATTGATATACCTTGTTTAGAATGGATTCTGGAGTATGTCTGTAAATTGATTCTGCTTTTAATTCATTCCTGAGACAAAGGAAGTAGAAATAAATGCTTCAACAATTTTTCTTTTTCTCTGGTTGATGCTGGTGGAAGAGAAGGCTTATAAACATCTACTGTGAATTAGTTGCTGATACAGTGATGACTATAGTCTTGTTTTATAGCAAAAAAAAAAATTATGAAATTATAAAGCCAATACTTGTTCATGGTAAGATAGTCAAACACTACAGATGTAAATGTAATGTTAAATAAACATTCTCTTTTTTCCCTATTGTCTTCACATAACTCCTCGTCACATAACCCAAAGGTAGCTATTAGTAACAGTTCCTGGTGTATTCTTCTTTCTTTTTATTTAAAAAAAAAATATTAAGTGCAATGCTTTGAACCTGCTTTCTCAATAATGACGTTTAGAAACATAGATGTTTATATGCTTCTATTAAATGAATTTACCATTCAAAGGTTGCCATTTATTTATGGCTGTATCAGAAAGCAATATTAGAAATTCACAAATCTAGCTAAAATGTGGGTATTTTCAATATTTAAGATTATCTGTGATTTTAAAAAAAACTGATAAATAAGTTGAAGGGAGAACAAAAGACAGAAACTTGAACTTTTTGGCCCAGAAAATCTCAAAGAATAAAACATAAAAACCTAATCCCTTCCTCCCAAAATATGTGTATATATAATGGCAAATGTGAAATAAGTATCAATATGGAATATTAATTTTTAAGAGGAATATTGTTTTTTGCTGTGGTTGAAAAATTGTGAAATAGAGATATTAGTGAAAATTAAGTGAAGAAAAGCTAATGATTCCATTGGTTTGATTCTTTTAGTACATAAGTTACTCTCCAGAAATTTAAGTGTTTTGACAGGAGCATAAACTCAGTATCCTGCAGCTGGAGCATAGTCCCAGGAGTGAAATTTACACACAGATTTTCTGGCTCACGATCAAGAAAACTTTTATCCCAATAAATCAAACAAATTATAGTGCTGGAAGGGACAAAGGAATTCCCAAAAGAGATGTAGTCCATTCCTCTGTAGCCAGACAGTACATACATACCTTCCAGAAGCATTTACTTTCTTTGCTTTTAAAAATCAGTGTCGGCAATTCTTCAATATCTTTGTGTGATACCCTCCACACCCTGATGGTTAGAGACAGGATGGTTTTCTAGAAGTCTAATTGCAAAGATTTCAGCTATAATTCGGTCAATCCATCCTCTGTTGTTAATGAGAAAGAACTGAACACAACCTCGCACTCCGTTTAGTCCAAGAAGAATATTAGCACATGTCAGTCTGCAACATTCTCCCTAGAGAAATATTGTTTCCAGTTTACCATAATGCATGGAAAAGTCTCAGACACAGCTTTGGGAGAGAATTATTTGCATGTGCTGCAGGCAGCTTGGTGAAAGCATAGTTTTGATCACTGCTCTAGTATCTCTTACGTGGCAGGATACAGGAGAAACTATATAAAATGAGAGATCTCATCGCTGCTGGAGATCTATTTACTCTGTGGTGGGTAAGAGGTAAAAGTCATTTTGAAATGTTTGCTGCAGCTACAGAAGAAATAAGTTTGAAAGAAAATAAAACAACTGAAGGGCCTTCATTCTGATTAGAATCTGGATCGGTTGGTCTCAAAACAAAAATCTTACACAAGGTCCTTAAACAGTGTAGCCAAAAGAACCCCAGGAAGGAAGAGGCACAGTGGGATAAATATGTGTTCCTCTAAAGGAAATTACATTACAAAATGGAGTTGCAAGTGAGATAAAGCCCAGGAAAAAAAAAAAAAAAAAAACCAAAGTATTCATGCGTTGATTTTAGGGAATTCAAAGAAATCAACTTTCATGTGAAGTTGTCAATGCTCCGTATGAAGGACCAGAGAAATGGAGAGAATGATAAAAGATAAAAAAAAAAAAAAAGTACATAGAATATTAACCTTGTAGAACAGCCTGTTTGATTTCAGAACACATGAAAACAGTCCAGAAAATAAAGGAACAAAATGAAATGGGAAATACAAAAGCTATTGAGATAAAGGATAAAAGGCTTTTACAGATAGATAAAACAACAATTAGCTTATGAGAGCCATTGTTGCCTGTTGAGAAACCAAAGGCAACAGGGTAATGGAACAGGGAGACGGGATGGTATGTGCATTACCCTCTTTGCTCCATCAGAAAAAAAGAAGAAAACATTCTGAAAGCCCACTCATTTTTTCCAAAGGTAATGAGACACTGGAAAATCTAAATAAAGAAAAGAAAGAAACTAAAAAAGAAAGAAAGAAATTAAGAGTAGCTTGCAAATATGGTAGAAAAACAATTCTTAAGTCAACTGAAACTAGAAATCTGAAAAGACTACTAGTGATAAAAGGAGAAATAAAAATTAGTATGCATTTATAATACTAATATAGAAAAATAAAATGTACAGTAAAAGTATATTTTTATATGGGCCAACAGTTGTTTTCCTGCTCTTAAATACAATAATATTTTAGGTACAATATGTAATAGTTTTAATCAAACAAAATAAAATTTTCTTTCTATTTAAAAGAAATGGAAATGGAGAAAAGATTGATGAAAGCATGTTATAGACACATCATCAATTTATGAAGTATCCTTATGATATAATTTTACTTCAAGTTTAGTACAGTTATAGCTTCTTGCATTCATGACAATGATATAATACTGAAGCAGTCTGGAAAAAAATTAAAATTATCAATATAACTCCTTCATAGATATTATGTAGGCAAACTTACCAAATATCTTTGTTAACAGCTTGCTAAACATTATTTCAATAAGACTGAATTATTTAGAAAATTTCTATAAAATATTCGAATACTTTCTATTCTTTAATGTTCCCATTTAAATTCACTACAAGTAAATGTAGCGATGGTCAATATTTTATGTTAATACGGTGAGTTATGTAAAACATATTCACTTTTATCCATTAGGCTTTCTATCTGTCATTCCACCATGCAGATGACCAGAAAGCAGTTATGCAATTAATCCTAAAGAGCAATTGCAAAAGTCAGAATATGCAGTTTATATGCACGCTCTCTAGTCTACATTGCCGTATCACATAATTCACTGTATCTAATAGTATCACATTTTCCTCCCCATTCTAAAGGAATTAATTCTCTACATTGAATACACTGCTGTGCACAATCCCTTACTTGATCTGAGGCATCGAACCCAGGCACATGAGGTTGTCTCCATCACTCTTTATTCACCAGAAGCAAGAAAAAGAAAGAAGTTTAAAGTGTTCAAGTTTTTGCCACTTTTTCTGACAACAGTAATATACTACATCATTAGATCTAAGTCTAAGAAGGATTTATTACATAGTATTCTGATATTTCAAAAGTATAACTTTAGTATCATTTATTCTTTTGATAGTAGTATAACAATACTGCAGATATGTACCTGAGTTAACAGAAAACTTGGGAAACTAACTTTAATATATTCTTCAGAGAGTCACCTCAAATATCTGTAGAACATTATTCAGAGGAGTGGCTCTTCTTTAATGATAAGTTCTACAAGTTATGCAGAAAATGCTTTCAGTGTGGCATGATCATAGTAAAAACACAGATATCAGGACACCAACTCTTTCATCTCCTAGCCATGACTCATTTCACTGTTGCTCAGAAGTGTTGTATTGAAAGAGAGGACCTCTGTTACCATTCAGTCTTTAACAGTTTCCTATCAGTAAGTGCTCTATTAAGGTAATACAATTTATACAATCTACACTGCAGCACAGTGTTGATTTTAAACTGGTTCAACTGTATAATGCATACATTAGCATCTAAGCAAATATTCCAGAATGGACAGACTGATACAATGCAATACTCTGTTGATATAATTAACAATATGAACAATTTACCCAACATTGTCTTACCATGCAGCTAGTAAATTCTGAAGATATAAACTGATCATCCTTTGTGACCATCGGTCAGCCTCTGATTTCTCTTAAATACAGTATTAACTGCAGTGCCAAAATGTCACAGAGTGTCAATTCTTTAGTCATCTTTGTCAATTAGCTTATTATCAGAAATATAAATTGCTGAAGAAGTTATATCTTTTTCAGTGAATGGTGTCATTCATTTTTCTCTAATTGCACTTTGCTTTTTAATCAACAAGCTTAACTCTAGCTTGTAAATCAAATATCAGAAATGAATTGGGTTGTGGGGTATCTTATTTTCACATGTTTCTAGCCTTAATCAATTTAATAAGATATGACGTAGGGCTGGCCTTGTCAAATTACTTAAAACGTAAGGAATAGAATAAAAGAACCAGGGGTTTCTGCTGAAAAAACAGATTTTTTTCCTACAGGAAAAAATAATTTGAAATCATGTTGAAAAGGAAAATACAGTCACTTATCTCATTATGACACCGAAAATTAAGCACATCAGAAATAATATTATACTATTAGCCAGAAAAAAAGGCATAGAAATGATCTTATTCTTGCATTAAATTTTATTCTCTTTAGTATTTATATTACTCTTAGTTTCTAAAGACACATATTTAACCAAATACTCTGTTAATTTTATACCACTTCTACCTTTGGATTGATTCAACCGTAAGCAAGCAAGGCAAGGACATTACCACTGAAATCTTTTAAAGCCCAGGCATGTTTACAATGTGAAACAAATCTAGGGTCCAAAATATTACAGAATCTGCCCAACTCATGATTTCCATGCAATATGAGCCTTTTTCATCAGATACTCTGTGAAGAGGCCAAATAATTGTGGGCTCAACAGAAGCACGTATTTTAATACTATGAAATAAATTCTAAAGACTTTCTGTGCTATTTCTAAAATTAAAATAAAAGTTTCTCCAATGGAAATATCTTCTATTGCCTTTGACATCTCAAAGGTTAAGTTCAATATTTTCCATATTATGCTCAACATATAAAATTGGTGAGTAGAAAAGACAAGAGCCCCTCCTAATATCTGGGGCAAGGGTCAATTATCTGGGAAACTCTTGGTAAGATATATAGATAAGAATAAGATAAAGGTAAAGAGACACATCTAGGCAGTTCACCAAATAAATATTGAATGAACAGCATACACTATTGGTTTTAAGCTAAATCCACAGAAAGTATCTGGCGGCGCTATTTTTTCCCAAAGTTTAGTGGTTAAAAGTATTCATTTAACATAAGTCCAACTTTCAAATGCCAAACACAGTGAGTGACATTGTTTCCAGATGTAGCTTTTAGCAGATCATGTCTTGAGTAATTAAGTGCAGTCAGATCTGAAAAGACTAGTAATTGAAGCAGCATAGAATACAATTTATTGCCAAACAATTCCAGACACTAGAAAGAAAGTAGAATTAAAGTACTTCAAACATCAGACTCTGTGTTCTTGGAAGCCCCTTTTATCCCTTGAATTAACAGCATCCATTTGTTTTAATACACACACAGAGAAACAAACACACAAAATAGTAAAGTTAGTTAACTTCAAGAGATGAGGGAAGTTCCTGGAAATATATCATCCCCTCTGGAGTATCCATTGTTTTATTGTTACTTTGTACATGTATTTATGATCTTATTTAGTGCAGTAATTGCACATATAATGGGCACTATTTAGATGTTCACTTTACTCTGTCCCACTTAGTCCAAAGGACAGTTTGACTCCAAACCTGAACATCAGCTCTCTGCTCTGAAGTGCTCAAAATAGTTTATGTTCATGTATAAACTTAACCATCAGAGAAATAGGACCTCAATCCATTAAAATGTCAGAAGATCAAGTTCACAGTGAGGCAATGGCTAAATTTCCAAGCCCAGAGCCTGCATCATTGTCAGAGTCCCAAGATTATTTAGGGGAGTTGATTTACTAACACAGCAGCCAACAAGATTTGTGTTCTTGGAGGCTGATTTATAGATTGAATTCATTGTGTCCCATGAACTGCAAATAATATCTACTTAGAAATAAAATTTCAAACAGGCCACTTTTAAATATCAGATGACCACACAAAAATCCCCGAATCTATTATTCTGTTCAAGTATGGATATTAGAGCCTTAGGCAAGATCTCCTTTAACACATTCTTACTGTAAATGATGAAAATGGATTTTTCTATTCTTTATAATTATCAATCTCACTTTGATTTTTTTTAACATAACAGACCACAATAGAAACAAAATCATATGAAGGATTTTTTCTTATGCTTTATTATGCTGTTAATCATTGCTATATTTTTAATTAAATACTAAAATCAATAAACTTATAGGAAATCTAGTTTATCAGATCTCAAGGTACCATTGCTATTTATATATGAAATGCTTTAATTCCAACCAGACTGACACCTATATTCAACATGTTTTCATCTTCAAAAGTACTTGAGAAGGGTTACATTTTAATTTTTTCCTGACATTCTCAGATAGGAGGATATTTCAGGAGTTTTATGGATCAATAATAATGCATTGCTTTAAATATCAAGTTTGTAATTGAACATTTTGATATTTGTCTCCTATACATAAAAGGCAAAGTAGGTTTATTCTTGTCAATAGAGTAGACATTGCCTGTATATTATGACTTGAATATTGTAGGTAAAATGTATGAATCAGATAACACAAGTTATCTATTAGAGTACATTTATCAAAGCTGCTAAGAAATTAAATTATTCTTTTAGCAGAGCCTTAATTAGAAATGAAACTTAACACTGATTTTGGCAAAAAAAATTGGTAGAAGAAATATGAATTGCCCTTTTTTCTAGCATATTTTTAATTTTAATCTAATAGCATCACTGCTATACTAGGGTCAACACATTGTTTGTATTTTGCCCTCACTAATGGGCACAAGACCTAATCCCTAGCAAACAGGAGTAAACTTTGATAAAGTTATTGGTTCAAAATAGGCATATGACCAATGCAACGCAATCGATATTCTCTTTGTGCCAATCTACCTGAGGTATTGAACAAAATGTTTCATTTATACTGGGGTTAGCAGGTTGACAGGATATATGTTTCAGGAAGTCAGAGGATTTCTATCCTGTCATTTAGATCAAGTCTGACCAGGTGAAGAAAAAAATGGAACCCTGTATATTGTTTGAGCCCCTGCATCCAGGAATGCCAGAATCAAATTAATCCCTGGCTTATCTCATTATGTGAAACAATAAATGACAACTTTTTGCTACTTAGAGTTGGGTTGATTTTTCTTGTAAAGAAATTTGACATATACTATGATGAGGCTATGTGACATCTAACCATTGGGGCTATAGTTTAATTGAACTGTTAAAAGTTCCTTTTTAATTATGGCTTGGCTCTTTCCTAAGTCCATTGGGGGCTTATTTGGTGTGTTTTAAAGGGTGGGACAAATCACAAAATAAAAGGAATTCATTCATTCCAGAATAATTACTAACTTTACAATAAGCCAAGCAAACTAATTAACATGATCTCTGGTCTGTGGTTTCAAAGAGTTTACATTACAGTGAGGAAAAGAGACAAAAACAGAAACAAACTTAAAAATTCTTAATTTTTAAAGTTTTATGAAGTAAAAAGCAAGAGAATAGTGGGGCATGGGTGCTTAATTGAAGGAGAGAGATCATCAAAGATCTGTTGGAAATATTAATATTAAAGCAAGACCCTAAGGTTGAGACAGAACTCATTTAAAGAGAGAGGAGGAAGAATATCCCAGGTAGATGGAAAAACAGAGGCAAAATACCCCAAGGCAGAATAGAGAACGGCTTGTTGCAAGAATGGAGATAAGTCTGGCATGACTGGACACAGTAAGAGAAAAAATACTACCAAGGGATGATTTTAGAAAGAAAATAAGAGGCCACAAATAAATCAGGATATTGTAGATCACCAATATTATTTTAAATCTTTTTATTCTTAGTACAGTACGAAACTATTAAAGATTTTTAAGCATGGATTATCATGACTAGATTTATATTTAACAGCAACAATCTTGATATTATGCAGTGGGTTAAGTGCAGAAGTAAATCAGGCAGGTTTGAAAACTGTGACATTGTCTAGGTAAGAGATGATGGTTTCCTAGAGTAAGGAAATAGCAGAGCTCTACAGGAAATATCCTGAAGAAGAAATCGATGGGACTTGTTGACAGACTAGAATATTAGAAGAAAGGTAAGGACCTAGACTTCTAGCTAGTGTTAATTATGTGATTGCTGGTATCATGCACTGACTTAAATAATACTCAGCATGGGCAGGATGCAGAGGATAGAAGAGGCAGATGATAGAAACAAAAGAGTTATGGAAATGTTAACTCTGAAGTGTCTACAATTATTAATTGCTTACTATGAACCAACTGAACTAGACCAACACAGTCTCTGGTCTCAGTGTTTACATTACAGTAACAAAGATAGACAAAAAACAAAACAAGTATGTACAAAAAAATGAAATAACTATGAATTTTGTAAGTTTTATAAAGAAAATCTTTAAAGATTATAAGGGGGTGGTGATAAAGAGGTATATGGCCTGAAAATATAAATTTGAGTATCATAAACAGGAAGATCATCTTCAAATTTGTGGGACTGGGTGAGATAATACTGGAAGAGCACAAACACAGGGCAAAAGAAAGGCACAGAAAATGCAATAGAGAGGCAATGTAGGAAAAGTTGGCCTCGCACACTCTGTCTAGAACTATACAGTCAAGTCTCCTCCTGCCTGAGTTTCTGCTTTAATGATTTAGCAGATGTCAGTAAAAAAGCAAACTCTTTTGACAGAGCTTTAGTAATATCCCATTATATTTTTATAGATCCTTTAATGTTTGCCCAATGAAAAGATAACTCCTTACATAGTACTTTATTTTTAATGTTTCTTTGATCTGTTAGGTCCATATGAATAAGAAGGTAGCCATATTTGTCTAAGAGTTTCCAGTCAATGTGTGACTGATAAAGAAACAACACAAGAACTCCAACTCCCTCCAATGTAACCAGTGTTTAGATTTGTGTATTTCTGAGCACCTTGACTTGCCTCTATTGAAGAGGCAAACAGATACTAAAGTTTCAATTAACAGAATTGAGGTTCACTAAGCTTTGCAAAATACTGTTGGTTTCTTTGGATACTTACATTGAAATTATTCAGAATTATAAAAATTGTGGGAAGGTCAAGGACTTGGTTTCTGAATGTATGATAATCATTAGTGCCTTTTTAAAAACTTGAGTCTTCTTACTGAGTAGTAAATAACCATATATATTTATTGTCAGTATTGATTCGTATATCACTTCAAAAATCTGGGCCAAGTATGGTGGCTCAAGCCTGTAATCTCAGCACTTTGGGAGGCAGAGGCAGGAGGATAGCTTGAGGCCAGGAGTTCTAGACTGGCTTGAGCAACATAGCAAGACCTCAAGCACCTGTAGTCCCAGCTACTCCAAAGGCTGAGGCAAGAGAATCACTTGAGCCCAAGAGTTTGTGATTCCAGTGAGTTAGGATGATGCCACTGCACTCCAGCTTGGGCAATAGAGCAAGACCCTGTCTAAAAAAAAAAAAAAAAAAAAAAAAAAAGTCTGTGTCCTTCAATTCTAACCAAGAAAATTAAGGCATAGAGACTTTGCAGATAGGTTTGGGCGTGAGGTGATATATGTGGTGAGAAATATATTTAATTTTACAAAGTGTTACTATTTAAAATATGTTCCATTCTGACTAATACCAAGTTTAAACATAAGCTGTTTTATATATAAAACATCTACTATCTATGAAGCTATTTAGGAGCTATGAATACCACTAAGAATTATAGCATGCATTTTTTTAAAAGATAAAACTTTTTTTCTTCCTTGAAACTTCTAAATTTAGAAAGACATTATCAGAATTATCTTTAGAATAAACAAATAAGTAGCAATAAATTTGGACTAAAATACATTAATTTGCTTTACTATAGAATTATGTCACAAAAGTTTGATAGTGACTTTTAAATTGCAGCACACATGTTATAATTAATCAGTTGCTTATTATTTTAGATAAATCCATAAAACTGAAGCTGAATTCAATTATACTTTCAGAGAATGCAAAGTACCTTTTTAGGCTCCTGTGCTGTTGAATAAAGCTATGTAATGAGCCGGTCCCCATTTTTAAAAGTGCAGTAAAATATATTCAGAATGAATTTTAAGGATTTCTTATCTACCTTCCCCTTAAAATGAAAGTGGCAAATGGTAGGCAGTGCGTGGCTATTATTTTATGTACCAAAAAAAAAAAAAATTATAAATGAATGAATAAATAATTCTAATTCCTACTCTTAAAAAATACTTACCAAACTATGTTTCACTTAGGAAGGTATTAGATGTCATCACTATTTCGCTTTTATTGCATTCTAAATTCCCAGAAAGTCAAGTGAGATATTTCAATCAAGTATGTGGCAATGTCTGTATCCCACATAAACACGTTTATGTTTTGATTTTTGGTGAGTGAAATTCACAATTGTTTAGCTCCTATTACAAATCTTCCAAATTCTTCATCACAGTTTAGGTCTAATAAGATATAATTGAGAAACGCTAAGTCATAAGTTAGATATGATGTCTATTCCTGAGCCTGATTCTGATAAATGCAGAGTAGCAAAGCTTCTTTAACATGCACCCTGAGTAGAAAACAATGTCAAAATCAGTTTCTAAGGCAGATTAGATGTTGCCATAAACACCAATATAAAATCCATAATGCTTTAAAACATTATAACAGAACACTGTATATTGTTTTTCATTTCATGCTCCTTAAACACTGGACTCATTTTCTGAGTCAATCTTCTTTACTCTTTTATATGCCTTTGGCAGATATTGTTTTTCTCCATGCTATTTACAAGCTGAATTTCCTTGCTTGTCTATGAGATTGTTCATTTTTTCTTTGATTTCCCTCAGTCTTTGTTTATTAAGAAAAAATGTTGAATCAGGTATATTGGAGCTTATGTGATGATGTCTTAAATATCTTGGTTATAAATAAATTGACATCTAGAATAAGACATAAATATACTTTTAATGTATAACTACAGTACTAGGCTATATAATTAGGCTTTTATTTTGTAAAGTATATAAGGACAGACTTCTATACATTTTGTCTAATTCATCTTTCTCATCACACTCCCTGACAAAGTTTACTTTAAATCTCTTATGCAAAATCCATTTTCTCACTTTCTTCTCATCAAAGTAAGTATTAATTATTTATGCTATGTTAGTAATTCTAAATCCCAGCTCTGCCTATTGTTCCATACCAGTACCACCTGTGGGAACTTTGGTTAATAGTATTGAGTCCCAAGGAGAATGTTGGGCACTGCAAAATAAGAGAGACTTTTGCCATGATTGTCACCTTATAACCAAGATAAGACCTAGAGACTTGCTCAAAGTAGATGGTCAGTAAGTACATTTTATTACTATATCTATGATTTATAAAACACTGGCATTTACAGTGTATATTTCCAAAAAAAATCATGTTTTTACTTCTCAAAATGTCTCTAAAATATAACAGCAGAAACTCTCTCTAGATTTTTTGATCCCTTATTAATTCTTTGTTAGTGCTGGGCCAATATCATTGCCATAGACATATCTTTATCATTTAATCACATGATCAGTTACATTGTAATTGAAAAATCAAGTAACTGAATTTAATTGAATACACCAACTCATAGAAAGATATGAATTTGGTTCAAGGTCACACTATTAAAAATATATGAAAAAGTCAGAAAATGATTCCAGAAATACAGACACCAGCTTTCACTCTCCTGTAGAATACATTTCTATGAAAAGTTATTTATCTACCCCAGGAGAAAAAAATATTCAATGCCTGGCATCTAGACAAAAATATATATCTCATGTCAAAATCTAAGCAAATCAAAAGAATGTGTTGTCAGCCTAAACACTCCAAAGTAGAATGCTTTGTGTGCTGTTGTATTATCTCCTGCAGAATTAAGAGTATCTTATCAAAGAAATAACTACTTATTTAGGGATTTCCTTTCAATTGATCAATCAACACCCAGACTGGCTGACCAGGGGGTTGTCTCTAATTGTAAAACATCACGGTGGGGGGGGGGTCTCTGACTCTTCAGGAGACCGAATCTCCACAGGTGTATTTACATAACCATTATGGTCAGCACTGCTGCCTCTTAGTGCACATCCTAGAATGGTTAAATTGATTAGAGACACGAAAGAATCACTCTTCACGTCACTTTTGGAAGACACAGCTGTCATTGGGGCATTAGGAGAATAGACTATCCTATAATTTATCTATTTTCTTCTCAATCTCATTGTGACTTCTCATTCACAGAAAATAAAATATTTATTTTTTTCTTGGTCAAATTTCACCTTCAACCGTATTGGTTAAAACATGAAATTGACATTTTTATGTGTCAAAGGATTAACCTAGTGCCTGCCAGTGCCATACTAAGCGCTATTTTGTATGTATCGTACTGTAACAGTTAAGAGTGTGGATTTTGACACTAGACTGCCTGGGTTTAAATTCCAGGCCCCCTACTTACCCAAAGTTTGAGCAAATTGCTTAACAGATTTTCTTTGTATCAGTTGCTTCAGTTTTAAAAGGAGAAAAATACTTCGTAGGATTATTTTAGATATCAAATGAGTTAGCATTAGTAAAGTGCTTACAACAGGGACTAAACTAAAAAGTATTTGCTAAATTTAAAATATATGTGTGTGTGCATATTACATGTATTTGGCATATGTACACATGTATATAATTATATGTATTTATATACACCATATAATTATATTATACAAGATATAATTACTTATAATACATAATATATACACTTTAATTCCAGGAGTATTAACTCCATTTTATAGATACAATAATTGATAATGTGTCTAGGAATTAATCTGTTCATTCATCAAATTGATATTGAAACTTTACATTCTGGATATCATGTTTCCCAAAAGGTTTTTAGGGAATAGTACAGTAGCTAGGACACATGTTTAAAAAAACACAATAATTTTATGAAAAACATGAGTAGAAATCACAGAAAAAAATTGCTCTGAATGGCAATTCAAAAAAGATGTGTGTGTGTTTTAATGACAAGCACTGAAATTCAAATTACCACAAAATTGCCAGAATATCTGCCTATCTATAATTAACATAATCTAAATGGCCATCAAAATAATGCAGAAATTTGAGAAAACTTGGACCTCTTGGGGAAGGCCGTCTTTGTAAACCATGTTTCTACATGAGGGCTGGGTCAAGGACAAGGGGAAATAATCTGGTGACATCTAAATTGTGCTGCTACAGCTTTATTTTTCTATCTATTTTGTTTTCTGAAAAGAAAGTAATGAATTTAAGATCTGCTGGGGGAAAAAAATAGGAAAGCTAAACCTTAACCACAGCAGCAGTATATGCCATTGTTTAAAAGCAGGGGTTCTGAAGTTGACTCCCTGGGTTTAAGACTTAGTTTTGCTACTTCAAGCTGTGTAGCTTCAAGGAAGGAACTTTCTTTCTCTGTGTACAGGTTTTTCCAACTGTTAAATGATAATAAAGGCAATATTATTTTTGTTTCTTTGCAAAGCTTTAATACAATGTGAGATATAAAAGAGGTACTCAATAAATGATAAATAAACAACACAGTTTAGTGACTAACAGCATAGCCTTTAGAACCATACAGTCTAGATCTGAATCTGGCTCCATGAATTACATGTGCAACTTTACAAAAGTTACTTAAACAGCCTATAACTGTCAATCAAAAGGAGATTTTTTTTGAAAAATCTACACATCTATAAACATTGTGGTAATGATAAAGAGAGAATTTCTATTTATTTTTCCTTAAAAGGATGAATGAAACATTCGTTAATAACATAAGGATGATTCCATACTTAGTAGCTTAAAACAATAACAGGAAAGCTTCTGGAAGATTATGTGGGCCTAGAGATATTGTTGAGACCACTTTTTGGAAATTATAATTGACCACAGTCTACCCTCTGGTCATATCCCTCTAATGTACAAAATACAATCAGTTCTTCCCCCAAGATTCCCTATATTCTTGCCTCATTATGGTATCAGTTTCAGGATTAAGGTTTAGGATCTAATCATCTAAATTAGGTCCAACTATAGATGAAGTTTTGTCAGCTGTAATTCTCTAGTACTATGTTTTCCCCACTCCCTCTGCCTCCTGCCTGATGCATGTTTCCCCAGGTGGCCTCCTGTGGCCTCTCCTCTTGGGATCTGAGTATATAACAAACTGTCTTTTCAATGGCAATTGTCTTTTGATCTCTTGGCCTCGCCATACCTAAATAGTAATAAAACTTACATTTTTAAAACAGTTACATAACAAACTACATCAAAGATAGTAGCTTAACATAACCCATCAACATAGCTCACCAAACTGAATTTGGTAGGGCTGTCTTAATGGATCATCTCTGTTCCACTCATCGCCATCTTTGGTGGCTTGACAGATGGGGCTTGGAACCTTTAAAAGTCTTATTTGCTGATATCAGTGGCAGTTGATGCTGGCTGTCAGCTGGGACATTAGGTAGGAACTGTTGAGTGGAACATTACACATGCCCTCTCTATGTTGCTCAGCGTTCTTCACAAAGTGGTAGCTGGATTGCCTCATCAAACATCCAAAAAGAGAAACTAGGTAGAAGCCACATCTTGTGTATGACCTAGTCTCAGAATTCACACTATGTCATTTCTGGCACATTACATTCCTGAAGGCAATTACAATGTCCTACCCATTTTCAAGGGGAGGAACCATAGCTTTCACCTTTTCATGGGGAAGTAGCAAGATTGTGGAAGAGCACATGGGGTCAGAAAAATGGGGAAGACATTTTTCAGAAATACCATCACACGCATGGGTCACAATTTGAGAGAAAAAAAAACTAAATTGTATTTTTTAAGTCTCCCTTTACTGGTAATTCTACAAAATAAGTCAAGCAGAAAATTTATTTAAAGCAATAATATCCCTAAAAATCGTATACCTGAAATATTGTTCAAATTTGTGTTAAAGCAAATTATTTTGGTTCTTGAGGCATTCTTCTCGCAACCACCCCATATACTTATATGTTTCAATCCTAGATGTTGTAACCCACAATTTTTCCCCTGTCCAAACATGTTAGATCATTTGCATATATTGGGAAAATTGTCCCATTCATCTATATCCACATTGAGAGCTAAAAATAATTTTTTTTAAAAAACCCGCCTTTTTACTTAATTCTTGTTCCTACCAAATTTTTCTGTCTTTTTTATCATTCCTATAAATTCACAAATACTAATTTATTATACAACTTTTTCAGAAATTGAGAATCAACATAAAGGAATCTACCTGATAAAGTTTTTATCTCAGTGCCATCCATTCATTTATTCAACGGGTGAGAGGAAATGATATCTAAATAGCTTCTTTTCTTACAGTTTGGTACCTAGGATTATACAGACAATAATAGGTTTTTCTGAATTCACCTTTATTTTTCCAGAGGTTGAAATTTACCAAAGTGCAATTTCAAAAGCAGTGGTTTGGTATTGCATATTTGAAATTGAATTTAAATTAATTTTTCATTGTGAGGTTGGAAATTTTATTTCATCTCTTGAAATAATCAGAGATCCCCTAAGGGTATTGCAATAGCAATCAATTAACCATTCATGGAATTACTGTTCTAATAAAATTTTAATTAGTATCTGTCTCTTCCTGTCTTAAGTGGTTGCTGGTATTATCATCAAAATAATCTAGAGTCTTAGGGGTTTTTTATATATATGTATATTCAGGAATAAAGGGGAAAGCAGTGATCTCATTAGGCAAAAGATACATACTGTTTCTTTGTGAATTCTATGTTTATAAAGTGCTTTTGATGGAGCAATTAGAAATGTCTATTGAAGTCATAAGTCTGGCTTATAAAATAGTAGAAAATGTAATAAAATTTAAAAGAATTTTTTATTTCCCTACTCATGTTTGAAAAGATAGTAATGTGTAATACATAAATGCTGAATTCTTATTTTGAGTGAAAAAAACTGAAATTTTAAAAATCAATATAAGAACTTTGATTTAAAGCTACATATAATTTATTTAATAAATTGAAATTGGTCATTATTGGCTTGTTACTGGAATTTTGTGTTGGTATATGGTGATGTAAATTGCTGTTATTTTGAGGGGTACAATGAAGAAGAAAAATATGCTTTTTAAAAAATAGAAATGACTTATTTAACTTGTTAAAAAAAAATAATACAGGTGAACACTGAATACCGAACTTTCACCTGTGGAGAGTAAAGTGAAATAGAACCTATGGTATACTACAAGTCCGATTCAAGAACTTAATAAAATGTGAGCTCCATAGATGACACTGAGTACATATCATGATAGCTGTGCAAGAATGATAATTTACCATGTCAACAGGGGAGAACATTTGTTCCTTATATGCAGAATCAGCTTTGCTTTAGGCAATTTGAGGCAGAACAATTTATAAATCAGCATGTATTCAGGCATTACTTTGAGCCAAGTATTTACATTTTTATTTCAGATATGGTCAACTGTAATGTATTTTAAAAGAAAAATCTCACTCTGGATACTTGGTAAATAATAGTTTTCTGATCATTTATGAGATTCTGGAATGAGAATTTCTCTATATTTTGAAACACAAAATATTCAAATATTATTTATGATAATAATTTCAAAATATTGTCTTACTTTTCTTGAAAGCCTCCATTTTCTTGGGTTTCTTGAAACTGCACCTCCTTTTCAGGGAATCTGTGCTAGCCAGGGCCTATCCTCACTCTGATACCCTTCTTATTCTACACTGACTCTCTCTTAGCTCATGTATTTTCAAATCCTTAAATGGAGGATATTCTTATTTTATGTTGACATAAATGAAAGCATTTAGGGAGGTACAAATAAACAACATGTCATCAGATATTGCCTTTCAAGTAAAGTACAGAGAAAATCCAAAGATGTTAATTTAGCAAAAGACTCCCACAAAAGCTAACTGGTTACTAAGTCTCATGATTATGCCAAATCAAATACTCTTCAGATCCCAAATTAACATCAGCTGAGAAGTTAACTGCTTTATAATATAGATTCACAGAAGAAATAATATCCAACATAAAGATGAAACTATTTACCAAATTCTTTATAAGGAGTCCACAAAAAACTAAAAGCACAAATATAAAACTGAGGACATTCAACTCAAATGTAATCATATTACTGACCTTCAGCTGCAAGAACTGGCAAGGAACCAAAATCTCTGACAAGAGACTGAATGGCTCTGAAAACAAGTGCAATGGGAGATATTCTCCTGGAATGCAACCATTCTAACTCCAACAGATAAGCTAAAGAAATAACCATTGCGAACTCTGTCTCTACCAAAACTAGCAACAAGCACAAACTAATTTAAGCCAACTATTCCAGATGTCCACCCACAGGCACGGAGCCGCAGAATCAGATGGTATGACCTGTGTGCCAAAGAAAAACCTTAAAAGCACCATGAACAGGAAAAAAAAGGGCAGTTGATCTTAATGCCACAGAACAGATGGCAATAGAATGTAGAAACAATTATTTTTTACACATCGTGCCAAGGTTGGAGAGGGAAAGAGGCAATAAACATTCTCATTTTTGGTAAGAAAGTATATTGTTGCCATGTCAAATGTAGAATATTCTGGAATCCTTTTCAAAACAGAGTAAAACACGGAAAGGTTTATCTTTATTTTACATCAGACCATACATTTTAATTGAGCAAAATTATACACATTGAGATCACGTTTCTTTGCCTATGACCAATGCATACACAGGGTTTGATATCACTCAGAAACTATCTCTTAAATGTAACAAGTAACAGAATGAAACAAAAAAATGTATGAAATTTATTGTAGTCAAAAGATACATGAAGGAATTTTTGATTCAACACTTTGCTTCTCTAATTCATAATTTTCACCATTTTAGTGCCCATCATCTGCAGAGCAGAGCATCGAGATTTATTATTTACCGCAGGTGGGCAATGCCATAACACAGGTGCAGATGGTAGGACCATGGTGGACCAGTTTAGCACCACTACAACATCTCAGTGTCATTTGGTAATATGGATTGACAGGAACATAATATTTATTCCTAATGATCCAGATATGGAGTGTCCTGGAAACATTTAATAATGCCCATTAGTAACTTTGGCACTCTGGACACTACCTCTCTCTCATCTGTTGATATGTATTCAGGGAAGACAAATTAATGATGATATTACCCTAACTAAAATGTAAGTAGGAAAATATGTACAGACCAACCAAACAAACAAGTAATACATACCAAAAGAAAAGAGCAAGGATTTTTCATTTATCTGTTGCTTTGATTACGTGCCATTGTTTTCCACTGTGTTTTCTAATTAGTGTGCAATAATAACAGACACAGTATAGGACATGTTTTCTACGTATCATGCACATCGCACATATTGTCTTTAAAGCCCATAACTATTTCTTCCTAGAAGAGTAAATGGATGCATATTGAGGCTATATAAACTGACCAAAGTAATACAACCAATAAACCACATGACACAAATTTTAAATTATCCATATATCTTATTAATCTAAGGAAAACTCAGGAAATATTAAGGAATCCTCTAGGTACCTAACTCCGGAATAATGAATAGTTGCTGTTGTGTTAATTTTATCTGTGGCAGCATGTTATTAGAAATCATTAAATCATCCAATGGAGATCATTAAACATTCTCCCCAAATATTTTATCAGGTATTGATATAAATGATTTGTTAAGATATACATGGCTTTAAGATGGAGTTTTGTCCCTAACGACTTAATTAGGCCAGATGGTAGATTCAAATGGACTTTATTCCTAGCTGAAAGGCTAGGAATTTTTTTATTTTTTTATTTTTTTTTATTTTTATTATCGAAAGTATCTCTCAGGCAAAATAAACAAATTGTGATTCCTAAGAAATTATACTATAGGAGTACTCTCTGTGTAAATAAATGGCTTATGAGGACTTTACGCTGTAATATTTTTCTTTTTAATATGTCTTTGTTTATTTCATATTTTGACATCTTAAGCAGCTTCGCAGGTTTGCAAATTAAAATGCCTTCGGCAACCGGGCAAGTAATATAAATATGTGAAGAGACTGGTATATTACAATAGGAAGTGGTAGGTATGTGCATCTAGCCTAAATAATGCTAGTCAAGGTATTTTCAAGTATTATTAACATTAACTATTAATTATAATACAATATATATATAAATTTCCTTGGTATTAATCTTATTTTATAGATATAATAATTGATAACTTGACCATGAATTATTCCACTCATTCATCAAATTTATATCGAAGCTTCACATTCTCAATATCATGGTTTCCAAAAAACATCCTGAAAGATGATTATTCTTTACATGAAACCACCACAAATAACTAAAGAATCTGGCTATTTTATGGAAACTTCATTAATTACTATTTGGAATTTACGATAATATGTTCTTACTATTACATACACTCCATGTTTGATATAATGCCATGACCATCATAACTCACCAGTATGTTTAATAATTCTTTCAAATATTTAATTGACCATCTACTACAGTGTTATGCTGAGGATCAATATCAAGCTTGCATCCATCCCTATGATTAACTTACAATAAGATGATAATGGTACAATGTATTCTCTAAAACGTAATTTGCTCAAACGATTCAATGTCAATAACTCACTTTTGGCATTGAGCAGGGTATATCATCAGCAAATTGTAAATGCTGAGGAAGGAGAGAATATGATAAGCTGGTCTCAGCCCACTAGGTGCTATTTCACTAACAGTCATAACTTATAAAGAATTCAGTTCGGAACAGGCAATATAAGGTTAGGAGGATGTGATCTCCCTGTTGATAGCTCTAACCAGTAATCGAAGCCTGCTCTGTTCTGTACCATCTGTAGGCTCCATGTGGTCCTAAAGCATAGTAAGCAGAATCGGACCTGGGGCTTGTATTAATCAATGCTACTTCATGGTCTGTTATAATTTACTGCAGTCACAAATGTTATGGAGGAAAGCTGGTATTAAAATTACTTTTTCAAATAAAATACAAAGCAAACTTTAGAAACACTCATGCGGTTTCCAGCATGTTAATATCCAATCTCTATGTTTTTTGAATATTTTGTCTGGTGTGTTAATTTTGTGTTTTTATTCAGAAATATTTCTTTTTGTTTCTTTCCTCACTCCTGTTTTACCCATAGAGAACCAGCCAGCCCCAGCTTGGATGTCAATCAGTGCAATCAACTTTTTTCACTTAATTGATTTCTTTTTTTAATTGCCAGTTCCAAAATGAACTGTATAACAAAGAAAAATAGAAAAGGCATCTGTGAAGTTTGTTTTTTTCTCTCCTTCTTGATCTTATCACATAATGCTTAAGAAATATACAGGAGATTAAAAAAAACACACACACACAAATGCTCTCATATATACCTTTATTGTTTCCTATAAGAATAATCAATTCTCTCTTAATATGTACCACCAGAATGGAACAGCTCATAGCTACAGAATTTTGCTTGGGAATTTGTGAGAAACAACTGCTCCCACTTGAGCTATTCAGAGCTGACTACAATTATTAGTCAGCTTATTGGACTTCAGAAGTTGCAATAATGAAAGTACATTCCACAACAACTTGGAAAGTAAAAATATTATGGAGATGGTTTTACTCCCCCTCCTTTTGAATCCCTTGGGGATTTTTGGTCAAACACCCATTCCTGCCTAAAACATTCCTCCCACAGACCAATCACCTGAATAATTTCATTGCCACTAAGAAACATGCAAGGGAGAAAACAACCAAAAATAACACAGAGTGACTCTTAGTCATTAAACGAAATGTTTCTGATTTGGTTTCATATTCAGCATGCATACTTCTAAAGGCCCCCGGATCTTGAGTTAAACTACCCGAGCAAGCATGTTGTTCCTTTATTACCTCTAGTAGTTATTCTGTAGGGTGTGAGTGAGTGTGTGTGTGTGTGTTGCCAAGGCATTGAGTATGATTAATTCTAGTAGGGAGACTAAAAGGCAAAAAGTTAAACTTCTTTACCTTTTAAGTCTTGGTGGGATAGTTAGGAAGGGTGAATTTATCTCTCCTGCCCCAAAGATGCAAAAATAACAGGACCGATATGGAGAAAGTAGACTGATATGGAGAAAGCCATCCCATCATAGGAAGAATTCCTTTCCAGCAAGGTCTTCTTAACGAATTTTTTTGTAGCCCAGGTGCAAGCTATTACCCTGTTTGTGACAACAAAACATGTGATCTCAGCCTGAATATTTACAAACGAGTACAGGTGGCATTACAAAATAGGCTTTGGAATAGATATTAGAAAGCAGAAAAACAGCAGTATGTCAAAGAGATTTGCTTCAAAATTGTTTCACTTAAAATTACAATCCTTTGTTATTCAAAGACCAAACATTCTGGCTGAAACTATTAGCATTATTGTCAGTGTTATTGTTATATATTATTGCTATTTATTTCATCATTACAAAAGCACTCCCAAAGACACCATCAAATATTACTTGCATTATATTTAGAGACCAAAAAGGGGTTACCATGAGATAAAATATGAAATTTAGGCAGACTTTAATGATTATCCCTTTTTCAAGGTTATTTTTGGTTTCCATGGGAATGATTTGGAGAGATCAATACAAAATAAGAAATAAATATGAGAAAAATGATTCAAAAATGGAGGTCAATCAGTGATCCAAAGCCCCATATATATCATTTTACCTCCTGTTCTTTATCCACTGAACCACACATAAATGTTATTTTTAACATATTGTCACATGCAACAAACTGCCTGGCTCTGTCTCTGGAATATAGTTATTGCACCATAGATATTACTTTCTTTGAATTTATTTCATTTTGCCCCCACAGACTGTTACTTACAAATATCCAACTTTAGTTTGCCCAATAACTTTTTAAAATATTAAGAAAAGTGACTAAGGAAGAGATGAAAATGTCTTTGTATTTTATTGCATCAAATGAAGATTATCTAGAGCTGAACTCAGTTGTGAAACTTTGACCTACAAATTTTTTTAGTGTATTTTATATAATGGTTGGTTTTTTTAACTAAAAGTTACTAATGAGAACAGTTTTAGATAATATAAAAATTTAACTATATTTTTGTAATTAAACAGCATAATTACTATGCTATACTAGAATACTGATCTTGAATGTCTTCATCAACAGATTATACTAGTAAAAATTGTCATATCTAACAGTTAAAAAACACTATTTATAGAATAATTAACAAGGAAAGTTAGCTCTGGACTTAAGAACTTTGTTTGAATTATGTTTAATTTCCAGCTAAGAGAATTTTGTTTCTGAAGATATTCCATTGTTCCAAGACTATAACACAACCTTTCTCTCTAAGATACCTGACCTTAAAAAAAGAAAAAAGTTGAGCATCTTTTGAAAAATTGCATTTTGCTTCAAACATAAAAATTGACACCATAGAACTGTTGTTTATAATATATTAAATAAGAAATAATACTTAATGCCTTGTGCCAAGACTCATTAAAAATAAATTTCTGAATACTGTTACATCAAGTAACCACTTTGACTGTGTATGATCTACTCTATAATATAGTTCAGGAAAAAATAATCATTATCTTTCAGATTCTTGATATGTCCCCAACTGGCATGAAAGCTTTCAAAACTCAAAACCATTCAAAATTTTGAATATCTGCTACATAACGAAAAAGAGAAGATGATGCGTTCCGATGTCTTTCTTATAATTTTAAAATATAACTATGAAATACATGACTCACAACATCCATGCAAATTGAACGTAAATCAGAAAGTAAGGAATCTTAGTAAACTGCTAATTAAAAAGTTATTTTTTCCATGATGTTACTTTTATTTAAACATATGGAACATACGTGACATTATAACTTATCTAGCCCAAATAGTTTTGATGACTAAAATATTGCATAAAAAAACTAAAATCAGAGACTATTTCTGATATTTTAAAATTTAGAAATATGCCAATTAAGCCATAATTACTTAGTTCATCTATCAGTAAATGCAATAAATTTCATTTATATCTTCTATATAGAAAAAAGATGACTGTTTCCTAGATTTGTTCTATTTCTACATCATATAAATGCAAATGTACATTCACATCCACACACGGATCTATTCCACATTTCACTATCCGCAATTCTCTTCCACTCCCATTATTTTGAAAGATATTTTAAAGGAGTATCACAGTAATATAAATTCAACAGAGAATATCATAGGCTAAATATATCTTATTGTCTATTATTATTCAAGGATACTGCAAACAAAAGCCAATAGTAGTCACATTAATAGCAAAAATCTTAAAATGTATAAAATAATACTAACCCCAGCATCTCACAAGGAAAGTAACTTTTTTATTAACTGAATACTTATGGTAATATTATCCATTGAATAAATACACGAATCATAAGACATATTGATTATAATAAAAAGAAATCAACTCCTCACTTATAATTACAGATTCCTTATTTGAAAATAGTATTGCTATGATAACTATACCCTTCAAATATTTAGGAAGTTCAAGTACCTTTTATTTGCAAATTTTGTATCTTCTGCTATAAACTAATGCTGTAACAATATTGATAAATTTAAAACAATTCCAATTAAAATTGCTAGCAGGTTGTGACAATTGATGAAGGTGCATTTATTGACATATTAATCTCATCTTTCAGTATATTAGTTCAAATTTCATTTTCTCAAAAATATGAAATTTTTTCTGATTACATAGAGTTTGAGATGGAATTAAATAGTTTTTTAAAGAGGACTACAGTAAAGAATTTTTAATCTCTCATGAATAAAGTAAATAAACCACAGTAATAGCTTGACATATGTTTGTATTGTTAAAAATAAGACACAGTTGGCATAGAATTTTAATTCTACTTTTCAATTAATGAATAAAATAGGAGAGTATATTTAAAACTAAATATTCTTTGATCCCACAAACTAGAAATATAAAACAATGACTGTGTATTTTCCAAGAATTGTTTAATAGTGTACATACTGCGCTCTCAGTTACAGTTTGGGTTAGCATCCCTTGTTCCTGTTATATGAGGAAAACCCCTTCCTGAGGTGATAAAATAGTGACAGATTCTTGTGGAAAGCAATGCTTTAGCTGTATTAAATTTAATCCAAAGGAGAAAATACACTAAAATATCAATTTACCAAATTCTAAATTCTTTCTTCTAGCTGTACAAAGAAAGCACATCTCAATAAGGAAAATGTAGAAAATCTAGTTAAATTTATCTAATGATCTACATATATATCATCTCCTAAATGAGCAGATTAATTCTACCAGTTAACTTTTGCTGCAAAACAAACCACTCCAACTCAGAGATTTAAAACAACAGTCTTTAAATAGCTCATACTTCTGTCGGTCACCTGAGCTGAGTTCAGCTAGTACAGCAGTTGTCTTGATCCCAACTGGTCCTGCTCTTATGTCAGCAGTCAATGACATACCTATGCTTGTGAATGTCGGCTGGCCATTGGCTGGAGAGACAAGGTAGACTGGGCCATGTCTATCTCACCTTCTAGCATGTTAGCTCAGCTTTGTCACATGGTAGGGGGACAGGTTTCCCAGAGAGGCTTTTGTGTGTAAGGCCTCTTAAGGCTCGTGCTTTGAACTGGCACAATATTGCTGCTTCCACATTCTCTCCTCCAAAGCAAGTTACAATGACAGCTCAGATTCAAGGAGATAGTCTCCATTGCATGATGAGAAGAGCAACAAAGTCACATTACATTGGATGTGGATACAAATACAGGACATTATGTGGCCATATATTTTTTTGAAAACTATTATTATAGATTACATGTATTAGACATCCCATAAAGACTTGTTATTGAATGGATGAATGAATAAATGCACAAATAAGTTAATAATTAAATGATGAAGAGGAGAAGTAACATAACTCTACTCAGTAAGGTAAAATTTTCATTAACTGGGCATGGTCCAGGTCATAGATGTTGATAATATTTTGTGATTATTTTTTATTTATACAAATAGACTGTTTTGACTAAACTGTTTATTTTTTCTAATATTTTTATTTACATAAAATTTTCTGAGTTTCTATATTTTGAATTGCTAATGTAATTCTGTTATTATGAAAGAATATTGTTTTTCAAACTCATTTTTGAATAAAAATTTCAAACTTCTTCATTTTATAGAAATTGATCTCATTGAATTATTCCTGGCCTTTAAATAAGTATTTTTAGTCTAATTTTATCAAACTGATAATCGAAAAATCATGAGGAGATGAGAAACTGTTGTGTGTGTGCGTGTTTGTGTGTGTGTGTATGCAAGTATGTATGAACAAGACTAATTGATATCAAAGGTAAGAAGTCTTACATTTAAAAACCTAACTTTGGTGAGATGGCCAACTAGAGACATTGCTAGTGGGACTGTCCCAGCTGGAGGACAGAAGGTCAGACTGAGGAGAGCAGCAAACAATTGCAGCTCAGGTATGGATTACAGGGAGAGACAACAGAGATGTCTGGGGACCGCACTGAGAAAAACAGCAAAATTGAGAAAGAAGATGTTGGAGAGGAGGGGTCAGTGATTCATAAAGCAAATCATACTTAATCTAAACAAAATGATAAACAGCAACATCATAATAGCTGGAGACTTTAACATCCCCACTGACAGAACTGGGCAGACCCTACAAACAGAAAATAAACAACAACAAAAAGATAGACTTAAGAGGAACTCTAGAACAAATTGGCCTAACAGACATTTACAGAACACTCAACCCAAAAACCACTGAATATATATTCTTCACATCAGTTCATGGAACATTATCTAAGATTGATCGCATCCTAGGCCACAAAACATGTATCAACAAATTTAAAAAAAGAATGTATCAGGCATTTTCTCAGAAAAGAGTGGAATAAATTAGAAATCAATTCCAACAGGAACATTCATCTCTATACAAAGTCATGGAAACTAAACAACCCACTGCTGAAAGTTGGGTCAAGGAGGAAATTAAGATGGTCATCAAAAGATTCTTTGAACTAAATGATAAAGGGGACACAAGTTATCATAATATGTAGGATCAGCTAAAGCAGGCCTGAGGACAAATTCATAGCCTGAAATGCCTACATGCAAAAGACAGAAAGATCACAAATAAACAATCTAATGAATCATCTCAAGAAACTAGAAAAGGATGAGCAAACCAATCCCATATCCAGGAGAAGAAAGGAAATAACCAAGATCAGAACAGAACTAAATAAAATCAATAATAAAAGAACTATACATAAGATTAATGAAACAAAAAGTTAGTTCTTTGAAAAGATAAACAAAATTGACAGGACTCCTGCTAGATTAACCAAAAGCAGAAAAGATTCTAATAAGCTCAATCAGAAATGAAAAAGGAGAAATCACAAATGATACCACAGAAATACAAAACATCATCTGTAAATACTATAAAAATCTCTATGAACATAAACTTGAAAACATGGAGAAAGTGGAAAAACTCTTGAAAGCACACAACCTCCTTAGGCTTAATCAGGAAAAAATAGAACTCTTGAACAGATTGATATCAAGTATCAAAATTGAAGTAGCAATAAAAAATCTTCCAAAAATAAAAGTCCTGGACCAGATGTCTTCATAGCCAAATTTTACCAGACCTACAAAAAAAACCTAATACCTATACTGCAGAAATTATTCCATAACTTTGAGAAGAAATGAATCCTCCCCAACTCTTTCTATGAAGCCAATATCCAATATCACCTTCATACCAAAGCCAGGAAAGGATACACACAAAAAAGAAAACTATAGACCAATATGCCTTATGAATATAGATGCAGAAATTCTCAATAAAATCCTAGCAACTAAATTCAGGTGTAGGTGCACATCAAAATAATAATTCACCACAACCAAGTAGGCTTCATCCCAGAGACGCAGGGATGGTTCAACATATGCAAATCTATAAATGTAATTCACCACATAAATAGAAGTAAAAACAAAAACCATATGATCCTCTCAATAGACACAGAAAAAGCATTTGACAAAATTCAGCACCCTTTTATGATAAGAATGCTTAATAGATTAGGCATTAGATGGGACATACCTCAAAGTTATAAAAGCCATATAGGACAAACTCATAGCCAAATTTGTTTGGATCATATTGAACAAGGAATCATATTGAACAGGGAAAAAATGAAAGTATTTCCTCTTAGAACTGGAACCAGACAACACTGTCTACCATCATCACTTCTACTGAACATAGTACTGGAAGTCCTAGCCAGTGCAATCAGGTAAGAGAAGGAAATCAAGGATATTTAAATGGGGAAAGAAGAGGTCAAATTATCACTCTTTTCTGCCAATAGGTTCTTTTACCAGGAAAACCCCAAAAATTCAATGGAGAGACTACTAGAATTGGTAAATTATTTCAGCAAAGTCTTAGGTTACAAAAACTCAATGTTCAAAAATAAGTAGCATTCCTATACACCAACAGTCAAGCTGAGAATCAAATAAAAGACTCAATAACTTACACAATAGCAACAAAGAAAATAAAATACCTAGGAATATATTTAACCAAGGAGATGAAAGACCTCTACAGGGAGAACTATGAAACACTGAGGAAGGAGATTGCAGAGGATGTAAACAAATGGAAAAACATATCATGCTCATGGATTTGCAGAAACAACATTGTTAAAATGTCTATACTACTCAAAGTGATTTACAGATTCAATTCAATCTCTATTAAAATACCACCAACATTTTCCACAGATCTATAAAAAATAGTTCTACACTTCATATGGAAACCCCAATTAGCCAAAACAAACTTAAGCAAAAAGAACAAATTGGTAGGCATCATTTTACCAGACTTTAACTATACTATAGGGTTATAGTAATCAAAACATCATGGTACTGTCAAAAAAACAGAGACATAGGCCTACGGATCAGAACAGAGAACCATATTAAAGCATCCTCATATTGCCCTATAATCTTCTACAAAGCAGACAAAAACATACCTTGAGGAAAAGAATTTCTACTCATTAAATGGTGCTGGGAAAATTGGATAGCCACATGTAGAAGACAGAAATAGGATCTGCACCTCTCACCACTCACAAAAATTAATTCACAATGGATAACAGACTTAAACCTAAGACATAAAACCATAAGAATTCTAGAAGAAATTGTTGAAAAAACTCTTCTAGATGTCAGTCTAGGCAAAGAATTTATGAAGACAACCCCAAAGGCAATCACAGCAAAAACAAAAATTACAAATGGTATTTGATTTAATTAAAAAGCTTCTGTACAGCCAAAGAAATAATCAATAGAGCAAATAGACAACCTACAGAATAGGAGAAAATATTTGCATGCTATACATCTGATAAAGGGCTGATAACTGGAATCTATAAAGAACTTAAACAAATCAGCAAGAAAAAATCAAACAACCCCATAAAATGTGGGCAAAAGACATGAAAAGAAGCTTTTCAAAAGATAGACTAATGGCCAATAAACATATGAAAAATGCTCAATATCTCTAATTATCAGGTAAATACAAATTAAAATCACAATGAGTTATCACTTAACTTTAGTGAGAATGGTTTTTATCAAAATATCCCAAAACAGCAGATGCTGGCATAGATGCAGAGAGAAAGGAACACTTACACAGTGCTGGTGGGACTGCAAACTAGTACAACCTCTATGGAAAGTAGTATGAATGTACTTCAAAGAATTAAAAGTAGACCTACCATTTGATCCAGCAATCCCACTACTGGGGATTTACCCAAAAGAAAAAAAGTCATTTTATCAGAAAAACATTTGGACTCAAATGTTTATTGCCACACAGTTCACAATTGCCAAGATGTGGAATCAACCCAAGAGCCTATCAATACACAAGTGGATTAATAAAATGTGATATATGTATTCCATGGAGTACTACTCAGCCATAAAAAAATGGTGAACTAATACCTTTGTAACAACCTGGATGAAACTGGAGACTATTCTTCTAAGTGGGGTATCGCAAGAATGGAAAAACAAACACTACATGTACCCAATATTAAATTGGAACGAATTGTTCAATACTCATGTGCACATATGGAAGTAGAACTCAACGGAAACCAAGCAGGTTGGAGGCAGGAGGAGAGGATGGGTAATTCACACTTACCGGGTACAATGCATGCTATCTGGGTGATGGGCACACTTACAACTTTGACTCAAACTGTACAAAAGCAATTCATGTACCCAAAACGTTTGTACCCCTGTAATATTCTGAAATTTAAAAAAAGAAAAGAACTTTGAAAAAATAAAACTCAAAAAAGAAAACCCTAACTATGGGATAATTGATCAGTGATACTTTGGGAGAAAGATCTTTAGGAAAAGGAGAAATTTGAAAATTGTCAGAATCAAAATGGAATCACTAATATTAAGAAAACCCTGACACATAGAGCTGGGGAAGGCCATGAAGAGTTTTCATGCTTATATTCCTATTATGAAAAAGATTCTATAAAAATTAAAACCATGCACAAAGCCCATCACAATATTATACAAAAAGCTTCTGCAAGGATATCTGCCCAGCAGCTGCCTGTCCAACCTTTGACTGGCATCATCCTTGTTATTATTGATATTTGGAGCCAAGGATAAATATTTTTAAATAATTATATAATCCTCCTCATGTTTTCCTTTAAAAGTCTTTTTCTTTTACCTCCCTGAACATGCACATAGTTTACTATGGCATACATATTCTCATTGCAATGTTCTATTCCCAAATAAACATATTTTCTTTAAGAGAGAAATAAATTAAAATAAAATACCTAACTTCTGGGCAATCTTACACTATATTTTCAACATCTGTTCTTCCTTCTACCTCAAAATAAGAAGCATTCTTTTAATAGGTTTTTTTAATTCAAATTGCATCTTCATTTCTGCTCGTGTATTTTTATAAAATGAAGAGCATTCCGATAATGAGCTAAAAAAAACCTAAAAATTATCCAAAATTAAACATTTTCTCACATCTAATACATTTCAAAAGGCATAGGTCTGTAAGGGCAAAAACCATGCAAAGATAATGTAATGTTTAAATAATTCTCATAAGAGCTTCTGAAATCTTACAGTATATATGATTTACCATAGATAGAAAACACTTGTACAAATGCTAATGTGAAATGCATTCGTTTAGAATGCATGCAATATATAAACTTGATTTTGGCTGGCATTCTACTTTGGTAGGTCCATGTGTTAAAATAAGTTCAATCTCATAACTGTACCTGCAGTTAGCATATCAGTACAAAAAGATCAATACTAGGTTACTGTTCAAGCACAGACAAGGTGCAGGGTTTTATGGTCCCTTAGCTTGCTTCACTGTGTGACACTATTAAAATTTTCACAGAGCACAGCATTATACAGTGCTCAATCAGAATAAGGGTAATGCCCCTTTGAGAGAGTTAGCTCATTTTTTTTTTATTGGTTGTAATGTGTGTGGTGCCAAGCCTCTAGTTTTCTTTATTGCTTTAAAGAGAAAAACTCATCTAAGAAGACAAATAAATTAAAATGTAACTACATCTATTTTTTTTAATTTTTGTATATGAAAAAATTTAGCTTTTGTGGTAAAATGATCTTTTACTTGTTCTATTTCACTGCAATGTTGCATCATAGTTTCCTCCTTCACCCTAGAGAGGGAAGGAAAACAAAATTTGAGATTAGAAATTTTCTTAAAATTCTTTGAAATTGAATTGAGAGTGAATTTGAGTTTACATTACTATTTAAACTTTTTTGAGTTACATTTCAATGTAACTCAAATTAGGAGTAGCTTTCAAGAGATATACTGTGAATTATTTGTATACTACATGATCTGTAATATACAGTATCAGCTGTAATATACAGTAGTCTACTAATATTCAGACATCCTCTCTGGCTACACATGGGCAATTACGTATGTGAGTACATGGATGTTACTATCTGTACATATAAGTCATAGTTTATATACTGCATATGCTCATTGCTTTGCTCCCCTGATACAGTTATAGACTTAAAAGTCTTCTTTATTACAAATGAATCCTTTCCTCTAATTTAAGCTGTAACATATTTTATTTACAATAAACACACAACTTAGTATCTTACATATCTTACACCTTGATGGCCTCATTAGGGAAGTTAAGTTTATATAAATCAAAAAACTGGTTTTACTATTAAATAATACTACCTGAACTATAATAGAACTACATATACAAAAAGGTCCATCTGTGAATAATCATTGTGTATGTGATCTTTGCTTTTTCAAAGAACTTGGAAAAGTAACAAGCTAAATCTTTTTACCTGTGAGGATTCTTATACTCAAAATGTGATTTGTTAAAGGATCCCAGAATAAATAGAGAGAATCAAAATTTCTTCTCTGTCAACCAAACTCTTCATTCAACCTCACTACAACAATTGAAAGGTTGCTTTATGAAAGCCATCAGTGCTATTGGACAAAGCTCAGAATAACTTCACGGCAATACTACTTAACACAGAATACCAACTTGCCAAAATTTTAATAACAAAGAAGAACATATGAAACGTACAATGTTCTTTTAGTTTCTGTAAGTTATGATAACCTATATTTTAAACATTCATTTTCTCAAACAGAAAATATTTTTTCAAAACATATCTGGATCTTCAATGTTGAAATTAAAGTATAGGGATTATATCATTGAACCATACATTGACTCCGGGATTCCGTTATACATGATCCCTAATGTTTGCTTTTAAAAATCATCTAGTGGGAGACAGAGACCACTGGGGAGAATGTTGGTCAAAGGATGCAAAATTTCAGTTTGATAGGAGAATAAGTTCAAGAGATCTATTGTACAATATGATGAGTACAGTTAATAATAGTGTTATTGAAAATTGCTAAGAGAGTAGATTTTGTGTTCTCAACACAAAAAAATGATAAGTATGTGAAGTAACATATGTTAATTAGCTCAATTTAACTACTCCACAATATATATAGATTTCAAAACAACACGTTGTGTAAGATAAATATGTACAATTTTTATTTGTCAATTGAAAAAATACATTTAAAAATCATCTGAAAACAGAAGTTTATTACTTCATTAGGAAGATCATGATATTTTGTTTTAAAGTCTTATATTGAGCTAAAATATTCATCTTAAGCCTAATATGCCATTAATAGTTCTACTCTATGAAACTAATCAGAGTTCCCGATTCCCCCTCCATATAGACCTCTTTCCAAACATTTAGTAGTAATTATATCAACATTAATAATAACTTTTATTGAGCACTTACTGAGTTCCAGAAACAGTTCTTTGTGCTTTGCATATATCTTTTAACACAAACAACTGTCCTACAAAGTAGAGTTTTTAATACTGTTTTAGAAATGTGGGAAAAAGGAGAAAGGATATCAAAGATAATTACCAAAGGTTAAGTAACTTGCCTCATGGCATTGAATCAAACCCAAAGAACCTGGTTCCACAGCTGTTAAAGATAAATATTGTGCTGTAATAATACAGCTCTCCTCTTTAAATCTTTCCTTCTCAATCACATGCATTTCTTTCAACTACTTTTCAAACACCAAGAATTGGAGTATCTTTACTATCCTTTGAATTATCGTATGTGTAAGCTACCACTTTTCAGAATCTAATACAATAGGTTGGATGTGGTATAACTAGGGCAGATCCTTGAGGGTTGATTTTCCCACTTCATCTAAGGGCCATATTGGTATTAATGTAGTTTAAGCTGGTGTAAGTTTGGGGTAATCAATTCAAATTGTTGATGCTAATGGAGCAGAAGATCAATGCAAAGACGTAACACTCCTTCACAAGAACTATCGTCAATCAAATCTTTCCAAATCTTTCCTTTTTAGTCATATTATTGAACCTACATGAAAAGCTATACATTTGTATACAGTAAATTTTATCCCATTCAATTTAACATCTCAAAAGCCATTGCACTCTGTTCTTTCATCCAGAATATTAGCTATCTCATTAGCATTGTATGGTTTATCTTATTATACTTTCAAACAATCTCTGTTCATTCATGTTTCATTCTTGAACTAAAATAATGCTTTCAGTCCAATAGTCAGACTAAGGATACCTTAACATCTTTTATTTTATCCTTACCAAGGCCATCAGTCAAAACTCACTAAAAATTAAAACAGTTTTGAAAACTCACTTGATTCTCAAACATTCACTCTCCACTAGTATTTCAAAGGAATTGCTTACCTGGTAGGTCACTTCCTGACTTATTTACCTATTCTCTTACAATTCATAAGAATCTTAGATTAAGAAAACAAACCACTCCTCACGGAAAATAAATGTAACTTCACCTAAAAGTAGAAGACACCATTCTCCTATGTACTCTAATAAGAAGCAACATAAATGAGAATAAAGTTCCCGTGATTGGAGAAATTTTACGTGTTTTGTTGTCTGCAAACTCCCTGCATAATTCCCATTGGCATAGTCATTTTTCCTAAGTCACTTGGAACTTCGATTGTTTCTATGGCCCACTTCTGGGATTATTTTATAATGCTTATGAGAAACTAAAAACAGTAATGGAAAACCAATTTAAACTAATCAGCATCTTTATTCAGTTAGCATTCTGTTTCCAAACTCTTCCCATAATACTTTGAGAAAACACATTCATCTTGTTCCAGTGATAATACTTGGTAATCACCAATTAAGGAAAGAAAGAAATCAAGTATACTACAGGGAAATATAAAATAGTGCAGGAGAACCAGGGTTTTATTTGATGTGAACCTGTCACATAGTAATTTCTCATCTGATATAGAGGTTTGAAAGATAAATGAAAATACAAGTTCTAAATTAATGTATACAAAGAACAATCTATTGTTTGTTAGAAAATAACCTTGTGCAAACTCTTTAATAATATAATTAAGAATTCAGCAATGTCTCTGTATGTAATTCACAGTTCCAAATGTCTACAGCTCTGATTCTGACCTTTCAAAACCCCATTAAGCTATGTAAATACAGTACAAAGAAATGTGTACTGTGCATAAATGGTATTGTAATGTCAACCAGACAAGGACACATTGCCTCACTCTGGTCCCCAGTGCTCACCAGGGCACTGCTGATGTGTTAACATATCCTAGCTATTAATTTGTATATGACAGGTCTACCATGAGACTCACGTCTTGACCTTTCTGTTCAATGTGTGGTTTGAGGATAAACCCTCCTTATATTATTCTCAAATTTATAACAGATATCACAAACATGTTTAGTGGTTCAATTAAAATAATAATAATGAAAATTTTTGAAAAGAGAAAGAAAAGGTCCAGGACCTCATATCAAAAATCATAACATTCTGGATAAAAAGTATTTGAATAGCTTGCTATGGATATATTTTTAAATTATACAATTAATATTCATTGCAGAAAACATAAATCACTGCAATCCCACCAACCATTGGACAGTTTCCTTAACATTTTGATACTTACCTTGAAAAGTATCATCTGTGTATGTAGTATGTATACTCACATATCCTCATAATCAGAGAAACACAGATACCAGCCATTTAGTTCACCCCTAAAGAACTGAAAATCCTAAGAATTTAACATGTCAATGTAGCCTTTTTAACATTCTTAACTGAAGACAAATGGGTGTCCTTTAAAGATTTTTTTAAGATTAGGAAACAAAAAGAAAACAAGAATCAAAGCAGGACTGTAAGGTGAGTGCTTAATGATTTCCCATCAGAGAGAGAGATTGTAAGAAGAAATCAGCTCATGCAATTGTAGATGCTGATTTACCCAAATTCTGCAGGGTAAGCAAGCAACCAAAAGACCCAGGAAAAAGTTGCAGTTTGAGGCTGAAGGCCTTCTGCTGGCAAAATTCCTTCTTCCTAGTGGGAGTTCAGTCTATTTTTAAAGACTGATTGGATGAGGCCCATCCACATTATAGAGAGTAATCATGTTTACTCAAAGTGTAAGGATTTTAATGTTAATCTCTCCTAAAAAATACCTTCACAGCAACATCCAGATGTGTTTGATCAACTATTTGGAAACCATGGCCTAGCCAAGTTGACATATAATACTAACCATCACAGTAAGTAGCACCAATATCGTTTAGTTTGCTATGTATCACATGTTATTTGAAAAAAAGCAAAAAATAGAAAACATACGTCAGAAACTGAGGTGAGGGAGTAGGCAATGGCTAGAAAGCAAATGGAAAGGAATGGAAGGCATGCTACAGCTGGAAGGAGAACTCTAATGAGATATGTCTCTGGGATACCAAATCGGATGATGACTGGTGGATATTGAGTTTAATTCATGAATTTTAATGGTGCAATATTTCTACACAGTCACTTAAACAGGGTTACTTATGGGCAAGTTACTTAAGCTTTCAGTACCTGTTTCCCATGCATAAAATGAGAATAATAATAGTATCTATCTACTAATACTATTTTCACAATTAAACAAGGTAATATATATATGAAGCCTTAAAACCAGTATCTGGAATATAGCAAACAAAGTGTTACTGTCATCATTAGTAAGAACGGTGTTTATATTTGTACCCATATTCATATTGTTACTATTATTATTATTACCTCATGCATGGTAGTTTAAGTCTGAGAATAAAAGAAAGAGACAAATCTTTTTTTGACTTTCTTCTGAGTCTGGCAGAATACCACCTACACAGAAAGTATCATCAGCATCTATATGCCTGAGAGGTACCAAAGGGCCAGGGGTAGGCCATGCTAAAATGCTTCACTAATGTCTGTTGTGTGTAGTCATCTTTCTTGTGTTCATTTTTAGAACCTTGCCTAAATAGCTAGTGAGTGGGTGGTCTCTTCCCACCATTCCAAACTCCACCAGATACAGGCAGTTTCAAACGTAAAGTACTATTTTTTAAATGTGTGATATATTTACTCATTTTGTGAAAGAAAAATAAAATTAAGACATGGCAACATAACTTAGCTAAATATCTCTGTATTATTTAAAATCCAGGTTTCACTAGGTAGAGATAATTTCTAAGATTTTATTTGCAAATATGTGTTTATAGAAAATCATGCCGATAAAGAACTCACCTCTTTGATCTTCTGAGCTCTTAAAAAGGATATTGATCATTTACAGTAAAATTATCTCAAAAAAATGTAGTATGTGTTACCAAATCACACTTTCTCCTGAGGAACCATCAGCTTCAGAAAGAACAGCCCTTATCCATTATAAGAATGGTTTCCTCTTTCCCCAAGACGTCAGTATAAACAGAGTAACTCTGCTGACATGTGAATAATGCAGTCAAACTATCTATATTAATAAATGCTGCCACCTGTGTGATCCTCTTTTGCTTTCAGAAATTGTTTGAAAACCCCAATGTTCCTTCAGTGGCCAACTTGATATTTTTACCCTACCATGACACTGGGAATAATTATGCTGTTAAAAGAAGATTCGTAATGTAGCAACAAAACACGAAACAATTAAGGCAAATATTTTATACTCATTTTATTTCCCTTCATTAGTATTTAAAGGTCAGAAAGACATTTATAATTTGGAAAAAAAAGGAAAAAACATAAATGCTAATTTTCCCTTGCTTTAACTTACAAAAATATTAACATTGTTCTGGAATGAAAACCCAAAAGCAATTAAAATGAAATAATCTTTAGGATTAGTGTATGATGTATAATTCATTTGCAGTTCTCAAAATCTCGGTTGGCAGAGTATCTCTAATGCTGAATTAAGAAAGTGGTAGGATTTCATCTTTATTCTTAAATAGCCAAATAACTTCCCTTCAGTATTACTTAGAATTGAGGTATAGTACCTTTTACATGGCTAATTGGATTTGCATTCTATATGCTAATTCCTTATGACCTTACTCAGATGAAGGCCATACAATCTAAGATTATCTAGTTAATCATAGGACTTGAAAAGCTCTAGTCAAGCTTGAGGATCTTGGTTAGATCAGGAAACCAATACATCCATCACTGATGTTGAAGAGCGTGCCCTGATATTGTTAGTTTATTATCTCATAAGAATCGAAATTTGCACTTATTTCACTTGGGGGAAATTTTTTGAAGATATATTTCAATTAGTGTTGCTGGATGTTCAAGGGGACCAGTTTTAAATGGCTCATTCTCCATAGCAGGCACTTTTATGCTCAAGTTAAAACATATTCTTACACTTAAGACCAAAATTCTAAACAAATTTTCCAAACACCACACATACTTTTTTCTAATTTATCAATTACCAATGATATTTCTGCTACTATATTTGATATAAAAAAATTGATGAAAAACAAACCACAGAATTCTACCATAAGAAAGAAATATATGTTCCAAAGATTAACATAAGCATGATACGTTTTATTAACTCAAAAATCCATTGGAATTTTCAATAATTTAAAAGCAATTTAAGTTGAAGTTTACCACTATTTATCTATCCATTCCTTTGTAGATTCTATAAATGTATGATATAGATAAAATAGGATTTGCTTAAATAAGCAAGATGAAAATGTATATTTAAGAATTTCTCAATTTATATATAAAAAATATATTAATTATAATGTATTCCTTTCTAATTATTAAACAAAGTTCCCAATGATTTACACTCAGCAAAGCATTTATACTTAGTCAATTTTTTCAGTTAGTCATGTTTGGGTAATTTTATATATCTGAAATAAAAAGAGTTTCCTTTAAGTATTGTCTAATTCAATTTTTGATTTATAAAAATGCCCTTTACTACAAATAGTTCACTTCAGAAAGATTTTTATCAAAGCAATAAATGGTACTTTATCTTTCTATTGGACAGTTAAGAGTGGAAAATTTTCTTTTCTTTTAAGGAAAGTTGCAGGTTCCCTTTACCTCTAGTACCTCTGCACTGACAATGCATTCTAGTTCTCTTCTTCTCATTTCATACTATTCTTTCTCTTAGAAAGTAAGTCTTAAGTCTGTTCAATTCTGGAACACAGAGAGCCCACGTGCAAACCTCAAACAGCCATACCCATTGCCAATGGCACTTCATAATTACCATAATTAGTCTGTGTGGTTAGTTCTATGTGTCATCTTGGTTAGGACACAGTTCTCAGATATTATATTCTAAATGTTTCTGCAAAGGTTTTTTTTGTGTGGGATGGATTAAAATTTAAATTAGTAGAGTTTGAGAAAGCATGTGTCCCCCACAGTGTGGGTGGGCCTCATCCAGTCAGTTGATTGGCTTAAGAAAAATATTGAGATCCCGGGGGGTGGCAGGAGGGTAGAGAATTCTGCCAGTGGCAGACTGCTTTTGTACTTGAACTGCAATTCTTTCCTGGGTCTACAGCCTGCCAGCCTACCCTGCAGGTTTTGGACTTGCCAGCCTCCATAATCTCATGAGCCAATTCCTTAAAAGGAATCTCTCTCTCCCTCTCTCTTTCTTTCTCTTTTTTTCTCTCTCTCTCTGTCCTTCCTCCTTGCCCTGCACCACACACATACATATACATACACAGTTGACTGAGTTTCCCTGGAAAACTCTGACTAATACAGTCTATAAACATGGGAAAAACAATTTTTGAAGGATGTTATTTTACTATCTTCAGATATAAATCTTTCAGTTAAAGAAGTTTGACTATTTTGAATGTATAGTCTTTTACATTAAAATAGTACTAATTCTGACAATTATTCTATGATTATTCACGATTATTTCTGACATATGTAAAGTTAGATTTTCCTCTTTTACTATGTCTTCTATATGGCCAGTGACTACCTGCAGTTCTGCCCTAGAATAAATTCCATAACCACAGCATGAAAAAAAAGTGGACTTCAAACTTTTAGTAATTATAAAATATCAGAAACAACTAAAATGGCAAACAATAATAAGGAGAATAATTATAATTTGGTCCATCCATATGATGAAATATAACTAACTAGTTAAAAATAATATTTATAAATTTTAATGCCCAGAAAAATGTTAATTCATTATGTATAAAAGAGATGTACTAAAGTGTATATATAGTACGCCTTAACTATGTAAAATATATAGGAAATAAATACACATAATAGGACATAAAGAAAATATGTCAAAATGTAAATAAAGGTTATTTCTAGTTGGTGAGATTGTATGATTACTCTATTCCTTTTTTCTAGTCTTCATTTTTCTACAATAGGTCTGTGTTGTTTTAGTCATTAAGGAGGACAGGTTCTTAGCTTTAAGCAAACAAGTAATATGCTTTAAGCAAACAAGTAATGTGATTTCTCAATGAATTCTCCACTGACTTCACTTTATTCTCTCTTTCCATAGCACTCGTTATATGCCTATATATGATAATATTTACCAATTGTGCTGTAATCATCTGTGTATATATCTGTCTTCCCTTGTAGCCTCTGGGCTTTATGAGGAAAGACAGTGTGTCCAATTTTCCTGGGCATGCCCTGAGCACATAGTAAATTTTGTAATATTCAATAAATTATTTTTCCTAATAGGTAATATGTAATGGCTACTGTCTTTGATAATGCTGATGATTAAGAATTAGCAACTGAATAACAGAAGTTATCAGCAATATTATTTATTTTCCTAGCCAAAATATATTCTGTCATTATAAGAAAAACTACACAAGACAATTGATAATTGCAAGGAGGAATCCTTAAGTAATCCTCCTCTCCTTGCCTCCCACCCCTGTGATTTCCCACACTAATCCCCAGGACTGGGACTGTGAATATGGTGAGATATTACGCCTGTGATCATGTTAGGTTGCAGGACAAAAGGGATTTTGCAGATTCAATCAAGGCTACTCATCAATTGACTTTTAGTTCATCAAAAGGAAGACTATTTCAGTGAATCAGCCAAATCTAACCACACAATTCTTTAATGTACAGAGTTTTCTTAAACTGGTAGTAGTAGAAGAAATCAGAGAGATTCAAAGCATGAAAAAGATTTGACTTGCTCTTGCTGCTTTGAAGATGGAGCAGAGCACGTGAGAGAGAATGCAGGTGGCTTCTAGGAATAGAACACAGGCCAGGAAGACAGCCAGCAGGAAAACAGGGACCTCAGATCTGCAGTGCACAAGGAACTAGATCCTGCCAATGATCTGAACAAGCTTGGAAGCAGACTCTGCCCCAGAACCTCCAGATAAGAGCGCAGGACTGCTAACACCTTCATTTCAGTCTCGTGAGACTAAGGAAAGAATCTCGCTGAGCCTGCCCAGGCTTCTGACCTACAGAACTACGAGCTAGTAAATTTGTATTATTTTTAAGCTACTAAATTTGTGATAATTTGTTTCAAGCAATAGAACTCTAGTACAGGGATAAATGTCCTTATTTTAACACAGAGGTCCTAATTATTAAGATGATCCTGTACTATGAGTAATGTATCTTGCTGTGGTTATAAGATCCAAATGAGTATAGCAGTATCATATAAACATGGAGGACTGATCGATTTTCTCTGTTACTCAAAGATACCCAGATAATACAGCTCCTTTATTCTCTAAACTTGGCCTGATCTTTTTCCAGAGCCTACCCCACACAAAAGAAAACTTATTTTTGCCAAATAGCAGTATTTTAGTCTCTTCTGGGGTTTATGCTTAGTCTCTTCAAAGTCCAAATCCCTAACAAAACCGGTTTTAAAGAGTTTTTCTTTTTCTTTTTTGCAGACCACGCAATCTTTTTAGATAGATGCTTTTCTTAACATTCTTCCCCTTCACCCTTTTCTTTCTCAGAATGGAGTATGGGTATATTAGGAGGTTTGCATTGTTCTTATGACGACAGAGTGAGGGGTACAGTAACACACTATGTCCTCACACTCCTCTAGTCTCTGGGAGGAAGTCTCTTATCCCTCCGGTTTCTGCTCCTCTTGCTGGAATTCACAGTCAGTGCTATTCAGGCTTCATCAATGCAAGTGGTGAGCTCTGACTCACAGGCCTAACTTAGCCCTTGCTAGTATTGCAAATTTTCCCGAATCTGCTATATCTTCCATCCAGTGCCTGGAATGGGCAAGCCATCTTTATCCACTGCAGTTGGGTCATATAACCTCAAAAATTCCTACTGGGGGCAGAATCATGCAGGAATCCTGGATTCCATCCACACCTCACAGGTATAGCAACTAGCTTAAAAAAACTAAACCACATCTTTTCTTTAGCTTAACCATGCTGAGCTCCAAAATTTAGTTTTTTGTAGCCTCAGAGAGGTTATCTCCTTTCAGAGAATTCCAGAGCCCAGAGAATCTGGGCAAGTGCTCCCAGCCTTGGTAATTCTTTCAATTTATACAACATGCCTCCTCCTGTCCAAGACAAAGTCTGAAAGTAGGAGACTGAGGGAAACAGATTGTTCACCCCTTCACTCATCTGCCTTCCTCTCCTTATATCTCTCAAAATTTCTTGTGACCTCGAGAATAGGCTCTGAGCTATCTATCTAATGCTTTTAAAAATCAATGCTTAACATATAATGTAAAGACAGGAATGATTCTTTCTATCATGGGAACCAACCCATGAAGACTATCGCTGAAAGTAGAAAGCAAGTCTTCTCTATGTTTAGGGAAGAATTTTCAAAGCATGAGCCATTGATGTTTGGGCTTTAGTATATTAAGAAAACTTAGAAAATATCCACTTCCTTCAAATATCTTCAAATATCTTCCTTCAAAACTTATTTTCTTGTGGAAATATTATCTTTTGGTCTTTAAAAGTTAAACACCAATTCTCTCTTAATCTTTGTATGCTGCTATAAAATCCTATAAACTCCCTCTCTGAAACAATGGATACTTTGTTTAGCTAGATAGAACCTTATAAACAGAAAGCACAAAAGAGAAAAGCATAATAAGATAATCAAAATATAACCCAGATGTATGAAAGCAACATAAGGTTGAGAAAGTTAGTCTCAACATGGGCAAATTTTCTTATTTTTCTCATCTTTAGTACACATTCACCAGTTTACAAATGTGCAAAAATAGATTCAATCTGGCTCTGTCATTGGATGAAAACAAACATTATTTTTCTAAATTACTAAATTGAATGCTGCAATAAGACACTTAGTCTACCCATGACACTGATGACTTTAACATTAGTAAGATTTAAAGAAAGCTTTCATAAGAATAACTTGATCAGTTCAGGCTCTATCACCAAACAGCCATCTTGAGAAAGGGCTTCCTTTTCTAATTTAAGGAAAAGGTAACATTTCCACATAACCTGGAAGCCTCTAAAACGTCCAAGATCACCATCTTGGATAGAAACAGATATAGCTTTGTGTAGGGCTGTGGTCCCCTACTCCCAGGCTGTGGTCCAATACCAGTCCGTGGCCTGTTAGGAAACTGGATGCCCATCACTGCCTGAGGTCCGTACGACCACACCCCCACCTCATGACAAGAAAAATTGTCTTCCATGAAATGTCCCTGGTGACAAAAAGGTTGAAGACCTCTTAGATAGGGCACTTCTCTGCTGATACTATCTTGAATTATAACTAAATTCCAGCTTTGAGTAAAATTTAAATACTTATAATCAAAATGTGTGTTTCTTTTTTTTTGAAGACTTATCTCATACATGTAGTGTTCATCCAGCTTTCTTATGGAGACTGAGCTGAAAATATACTGTAAGAAACCTTTTCACTACATTTCCAACCTCTAAGTGTAAGAATAAAAAGGAAACACAGCATTGCCCTAATTTATTTTTAATCTTTTGCTGCCATTTATTATAATATGTAGGACACTGGACAACTCCCCAGAGAGCTTGAATTCTGCACCATGGCATATTTAACACTGCTATTTACTCATTTAAGTTTATTTTTCTGAAGTTGCAATATCTGATATTACTAGGAAGTTCTCACAATCTTAGAGCGTTTGCTGAATGGAAATTTTACTGTGTGGTCTTTCAGTTGCAGAGAATTTCACATTCTATGGAGGAATGTCAGTAACAACTGAATTTCCTTCTGTTTTGTGAGCATGTTTTCTCTGAACATCTTTTTGTCAATGAAATGTTCCCAATAATTACATTACATTTTTGGATGCTGCTTTTGGTTTATATGGACTGAAGGATGATGATGAGTTAAGTGATAGGAAGACACAGAATATTGGGGAAAAAAATTGTGTGATAAAGAGCGCTCAGTGACTACTAGCTATGTATGAAAATGAAAATGTGCAGATTATCTGATCTATTTCTATTAGTCTCATTCCTTAAAGCCATAGCAAACTGTTTACCCTGCTGGTTAGCTCTTGCGACAGTAACTCTGATCTCATGAATGTCAGCACTTGCCCTCCAGGTTTCCTCAGCTTTCAGCACAGATACCTTTCTTGTCCAGCTCTTCAAAGCAAAGAAAAGAAGAAAGAAAAAGGAAAAAAAAGAATCCAGTGGGAGATTACAACATCCTCCACAGGGAATCCCTCCTGAGATTTGCTGACTGTGAGAACATGTTGAGAAGGAGCTCAGTGTGCCATAATCCATTCTGAATGTGACTGGAACCTTCTGTGCAAAGTGAGCCAAAGGTCAGTCTGATGTCAACACAGAAAGGAAAAAGAATCTATATTTTACATCTCTGTCAAACAGTTAATTAATTGTCACCTGTAATTTCTTATCGTCAAAGGGCAAATTCATCCTTTCTTAAGAACTTCCTCATTTTGCCAGCTGAATAGCAGCAAGGCAAAATATTCGCTCAAAAATACTTAAGCCATTCAAATTTTGCTATTTCAATCCCCATAAAAAATAACAAGTTTTAGCCCAAAAAACATGAAACTTGATTTTGGAGTGGTGTTCCAGGTGATCTCATCTCTAGAGAAATCTCTAGAAGACTTATGCAGTTTCATAGTTACCTTAAGGCATAATCAAATGGAACCATTTTATTATGCCATTCATGGTTTGCCTAGGTCCACTTCATCTAACCAATTTAGAGAGTCTATTTTATGACCAAAGGTTTGCCAGTCTAATAAGAAAAGAACAAAATCATTTTTAGAGAAATTTATATGTATGAGACAAATGTAATTAAGTGGTAAATTGAAAATAGGATGTTTATCCAACAGATTGAAACATTCCTCTTCTATGTTATATGTCACCTCCATGTGTTAATTTCACTTTTATTCCACGTCTAACTTCCTTAATTCAAACCTACATAATCTCTCACGTTAAGTATTTCAAAAGCCTCGTACAGAGTCCACCTTCATCATCTCCTCTCTCCTGTCTATTAATCTGCCACACCTCCATCCTGACACTACATTTAGCTTTCTAAAATACATTGGTCATCAAGTCACTTTCCCATTGAACTTTGTATGGATTTTCATTTCATTCTCTCAACTGTCTTTTCAGGCTCATCTATACTGTCATGCCCACTCACAAACTCCACTCACACAGTCCACACTGCTTATAATATATCACAAGCTCTAGTCTGGCCGCTTTCAGTCACTTCACACACTCTTACAAATGAAGGCAACTTCTACCTCATGCCATTGCACAGATTATACATACCTAAAATGTTAACTATCTTCTCACACTCAGTTATTTCTCTTAACACAAATGTTAACACATCCCTCCCTGATGACTTTATGTGGAATTTATTTCTCCCACTACTATGTCCACTTAAAAAATAATTCTTTGTCTAGAGACCCTTAATCACCATAGACTCTGATCTCCTCAGGGGCTCATCTTATTCAAGTTTTTAAATAGGAACTATAGAAATTTTTTAATGTCCATTGAATAAAGGCATAAAAATCTAGTAAATGAATATCTGACATTCTTCCCTATGGATTTATCCATCTCAAAGTATTGATACTATTGGCTCATTAGTTGTAAGACAATGTCATCTTCTATTAACACTTGCAATATAATTGCTGAGTATATTGCTATAATTCCATTGATATAAGTCAATTACAATCATACCATCTGTGGTAAACAGACACAGAAGCTTTACTAAGATCTTGTTATTTGATTTTAAATGAATTAGATTGAGACGATACAATATTGTAGTCCCATTTAGCAGCATTTTAGACTTATTTGTGGCAGCATCACATGATTTTACCTGAATGACATAGTTTTCACCTATCTTGAGGCATTATTAAGAATACCTGTATGAAACAATGAGCATGTGTTTTGTGGTTTCACAACCAATTATTTACAAATATAAACCTTATCCCCTTGAGAATGAGCTTTCATGATCTCTGGTAAATTGAAAAAAAAAAATGCTTTTTTTTCTTTCCAAGAATGTTACAGCTAACTCTCCTTGGTTTACTTTTATTTAAAAACATGGAGTCCATTCTATAAATATGCAGCAAAAGCATGACAGCAGTAATTGTCTTGTTTATTAAATAGTGGCATATTTTTAAAATGGAATTATTTTCTTTAATTAACTTTTAAATTATTGCAGATTTATATCTAAGAATAAAGTACACAGTATATCTGCTATTTTCTCCTACCTAAAAAAAATGGATATCATTTGTTAAAAGTTTAGGATACTTGAACATCTGGAAAGTAAGAGCCTTTTATGAAGGTGCTTTAGAAAGCAAAGTTATTGATTAAAAAAAGGCAAATCTTTGAAATGCTTATGTAGTGATACAGGATTTATATTCTAGGAAAGACAATCAATATTAAAACAATTAAACATGGATTTTTAAAAGGCTTTATACAATCTCCCTATTTCAACCAACAACTAAAATCAGTGACAGTGAACAAAATTATGGTTCTCTTTGCTATTTGATTTCATTAGCATATCTCAATCAATTTTGCAAATCAAACTTCCTTGTGCCACTTCTTAAGTGGAACGTATTTTAATGATTTTTCATTTCTAACCAACCCATGGCTTCTTGTAGGCTCATAGTCTTTTAGTTTCATCCACCTTTGAATGCATTTCATTTTCATAATTTAAGGAAAAAAAACTTAAAAGATGAGAGTTTAAAATAAATGTGCATACTACTTAGTGATTTAAATGAAAGAATTCTAAAATCATTATAAAGAATTGAAGAAGGAATTTATATTATTAATTTTATAAATTATATTTAAAAATTGTACAAGCAAGAAAGTTTGAGGTAAAAATCAAGATATCCTTTCAAATCTACCTTGAATTAACACTGCAGGTTGGACTTAAACTACAAAGGTTATCATCACCATCAAGTAACATTTATTAAGCACTTAAGAGAACATGAAGCTTCTCTTTTTATTGCATTGAAATTTTTCAAAAGAAGTAATCTATTTTTAGGGTCATGTACTAAAATAATCTATTAACATAGCAAATGTAAGTGAATTTAATAATAAGCAGTAAGCAAATAATTAAAAAGTAAGGAAGAGATAGCTGCATTACGTCAAAGCAAGACATAACTTTAGAACAATTATCAGTAATAAATAAGAGTGTTAAGCTTAACCAAAATAGGTATTAGACATTTCAAAATGTGATTAGGCATTATCTGTGCATTTGAGAGATTGGGTGTTGGGTACACCTGTGTTTAAGCATGACATACACTTTTCATTCATTCATAAATAGATAAAATCAAATTACATTGTAATTTGCATAAACCAGGGCATTTCTCACTCCTAATAATTTCAGTAAATTGAGCAGATCAACAAGAACCTTTTGAGTCACAGCAAGTCAACTGGCAGAATTGATTAACCTGGCTGTCATAGAAAGTGTTTTACCAGTTTCTTGTAAATTATCTAGTTCTGCATTGTAAACTAGAAATATTCTGGTTGTATTCTGGCACACTAATATTTCTTCATCATTTCCCTTATAATTAATTAAAAGATATTTTTCCCAACATTTTTAATCTTATTTGTTATAGTTCAGTAAGCAACCCATTTTAAAGACAGATAACTGTACACCTTGGTAAATTCACTGAAAACCATTTAATTATACACTCAAAATGGATTGTTGGTTGTACGTAGATACAGTTGGAGCACTATGTATGTACTCTAAGGACTACTTTGACAGAGGAGATTTTTAAATGTAACAAGATAAGTCAAAAAAAAAAATTTTTTTTAATTAAAATGTATATTTAAAAAAAAAAAAAAGACAGATAAAATGAGGAATATAAACATGGAGTCACTTAACCAGATAAATTTAGTCCATTCATCTAAAAGTTTGAATCAGAATTCAAGGGAAAAAAAAAGAAAGAAAGAAATCATTAGTCCCAAAGGCATCCTTTATGTTTTTGAGAACAATTAAATCCAATAAATAGCTGAGAAATACTTGAGACAGTGAGGCAGAGGGATTGGAGAGAAATGAGACAGTGAACCCCTTCACTGTTTTGCTATAGAATTAGATGGAAAAAAAGGTATGAATCAGATGCGGCTTTTTCATAGTTGTTTCAAGTCTTGCCTATCAGACCCATATTGTATTACAGTTAATTGTCATATACTTTGTCATATTTTTCTGTATATCCATCTATACCCATCATTTAAAAATTTAAACATTTTCAATGTTTGCCCACTTCATACCTGCATTATCACTGGCGGCACACACCTGGTTTCTCTTCTCGATTACTTTATTAAGTGTTAAACTATGTATTTTGTTCCATTTTTTTCAAGGTCCTCCTCTTTTGCATCCCCTCTTCTTCTTGCATCTGAGGCTACTTTTAGTTAACACATTCCCAGGCTGGGATTATCCTTACTTCACCTGCGTGGGATTTAAGGGTCTCTGATTACGCACTCATAGGATTCAGCTGCCTTTGCTTGTAAACTGGTTCTTGAGCTCTAGCTCTGACTTATTTGTGAGAACGTTTTTAAACATACCAACAAATAGCTACTCATATAGATACCATGTCAAAATTTTTCATATAATTTTATGTATATATTATACTTTAAAGTTATATAATGATGTTATTATAATTAAATTATTAATATATAATAAGTTATGTGTTGTGTTTTCACATAATAAACTATGTTTATAAATTAGATTATCTGTTGTAAAAATAGATACTACATTTTGTTATAATATTATACACACATTACCCTAAGCCAAATGATTTGAGAAATATTTCCCTGAATGATGAGTGATGCTGTAAAATTTATCAAATCTCTATTTGAACGCATTCATTATTCCTGTCCCATCAGGTACACTCATGATTTTTTGAACAAACTGTGGAGTGAGTTGAGCTTCGTGTCTAAAGCTGTTAATCTGAAATTCTTTTCAATTTTAAAACGCTGGTAGTGACAACAGTGTCAGACACAACAGTAAATCTTCAATATCAAATTTTCCATAACTGAAAAAAGGATTACATATACTTTGTTACCAAAATTTTCCTCTATTATGTTGACATCCCAATTTAAAGGATGTTATAACATTAATCTCAAACTGCAGAAGTACAAAATAATGAAAAATGGTTATATCTCATCCTATGAAGTTCTTAGAAATATTTATTAAAATAGCAAAACGAAATTCAGCTTTTAAATGTAAGTATATGTAATCAAAACTTGCATATTTCAACCGGTTTCTCACAAGACCAATAAGAGCAAACTTCTACTGCATTTGAAACAATATTAAGTGGGAGTTAATGTTGCAGAGATATTGTTAATAAATAAATTCATAGATTCCAATTTGATAAAAAATTTTTAAAAGGAGAGCTGGGGAATTATATTCAAATACTTTTAATGGTTATTACCCATTATAGTTGACAGAGCCTGGAGCAAATGTGAGTGTACAAACATACTAATAGTATTTTTAATCTTAGCCTGTCACTGGAGACTTCTATGAAAGCCAGACAACATACTTTAGGACAAATTCTAGAAAATAGTGGGAAATTATCCTCGTTATGATTCTTAAAAATCCTTTTGCTTTCAAAAATATCTTTCAAAAAAGCAAATGAATTATGTCACATAGGGTATATAATTTTATCCTTACAGAATATTTTTCATATATAATTTTGGATGAAATCTACTTCATATCTGTCTGATTCTATGATAAAAACTTTTGATCAATGTCTTCTATTGTCAAATTCTTAGATAGGAGTATCCCAGAATTTTAAAAGTAAGTAAAAATGAGTCTCAAATGAAGGTCATTCTGAATCCAATCCAAGTAAAAGTGGAAGTAATCATCAAAAAATTGAGCTTCATGTACATACTACTTTCTATGAGGCCGATATTGTTCTAATCGCTTTACATGTATATCTAAGTTAATCTTATAACCATGTGAGGTAGGTACTATTATTATTGCCCCTAATTTACAGATGAGGAAATTGGAGCACAAAGAGGTTATTGGCCAAGAGCAGAGAATAAGTAACTGATTATAGATCTGACCTAGACAGTTGGGCTCTAGAGTCCATGAGCGTAGTCACTACAGAGTTCAGTTTCTCATTAGGAAAAACTGCAGAGAGCTAGGAAAAACAAAAACTATAGCCTGCATATGAGTAAAACACCAAACCACATATATTTTATTGCATATCATAAAATTTGCATAACACTTTATTTCTCCCTCTCTTAAGGCACTTATTTTACTTTATCTAGTATTATAAATATTTTTTACACATATTTTCTCACATAAGTTTACATCAAGACCCTAAATTTCTTGACATAAAAACTGTGCATGATTTTTTGTATCCTCCAAAATCCTAGTGAAGTCCTCCATATTCTTTAAACATTTATTCAGCATATTTGAATAATAGAATACAAATGTTTTCTCCATTAGAAAACTGGATAGAAGAAGAATGTAGTTAACACAATGAATTATTGATCAGGATTAAACTTTGACTCTCCATATAATTCCCTCCCTGTACCAAAAAGAAATAAGTGGAAGTAGACATCAACCCTCCCACTGAGACTGAATTCAGTCCATGAGAACTGAGCGAAAACAAATATAAAATTTCAATCCGTAGTGATTTTAATTTTAATTTTTTATAATTTTAGTAACTTATAACCTACTTTATTTAAATTCAGTATACTTTTACTTAGTCACTAATTCCCAGTCTTTCAAATTTAACTGGTAAAAAGTATTTAGCAGCCATAGAATTTATGCAACAATTGCAATATTAACATTTTGTCATGAAAAGATAGGAAAATGGCTGAGACCAAAATCAGAATGAATGACTCAGATCATAGAGGTGAGAAACACCAGGCATGTTGATATTACAGTGAGTTTTTCCAATTTCAAAGGCAGCTAGGGGAATAATGGGAAGTAATAATGGAAAAATAGAACAGATTAGGGATAGAGGTGGAAGTGGGATTTATCTTCATTTGAATGATAGTTGAAGCCATAGAAAAGAATTTAACAATGAAAGAAAAATAGATAAGAGAGAAAAATGAAAAAGGAATGAGGACAAAACCTTGAGTAGTGGCTATGCTTCATGGACCAAGGTTGGGGATATAAAATGCAAAGGAAAGGAAAAAATGGGAAAAGAATTCAATGACATCACTAGCATTGATCATTTTAAAGACAGCAAGTGAACAATTTCAGGAACTAGGAAACAATCAACAGTTTCAAATACTGTAGAGAGTTCAAGAGGAATAAGAAGCAAAAGAAGTCTTTGATTTTTGTGACTAGTTCTTAGTGAAAATAAAATGGTTTCATTTAAATTTTGGAAGCTAAAATATAACTGGTAAGGGATGAAGGTTGTATGAAAACTGAGAAATAAAAAGACACATGTAGAGATTACTTTTTAAGGAAATTCGGAAGTAAAAGGAAGGATAGTGTCTAACTGTTCAACTTAGAAGTTTGCAAGATCATGGTCTGAGCATTGATAATCATTGTTAGAACTCCTAACAGAATAAAAATTATTTTAACCCAAAACAAAAATTAAAGGTATTAATATGAATGCTCTTGAGTTGAAATTCATTGCAGTTTTCTGGATATCCTCAATAATTTACCTATAGTGTATCATGATTCTGAATTACTTATAGAAATAGCTTACATTTATATAACATTTCCCATTTTCCAAATGGTTTTCCTGACCTTCAAAGTATTATGGTCCTCACAATAACCATGGGAGGAAGAAGGATGCTTACCCTTTCTTTTCAAATGAGGCCATATGTTTCCTGAGAAATATCATTAGAATTTGCAGGGTTAGAGGCATCACCCGGGCCAGACTCAGTACTAGGAATTCTGGTGCTGATGCTCTCTCCACTAAAATGGGCAGGATTCTGGAGCAATTACTTTCAAAATGCATGACCAAAACTTGACTTTATAGACCCTATAACCCAAATATGTGTCAATGCAAAAAGTTCAGTACCCTATCACTACAGTTTCTGAGGGCATGAACTATTTTAACAGCAATCATTGACCACTAGCTGCACATTCCTTTTTGTGCATTATTCTCTCACAAAACATTGGTTGAGTTGATATGGTATCTCTATTTTAGAACAGAAATGAATAGACTGAGCTACTTGTGTTACGTTCACAATATGGGTGAGCAATAGAACTGGCACTAGAATTTACCACAACTCCTCATCCAGTTGCTTTTACTGAACAGCCCTGTTCTTCACAAAAGTAATTCTACTTATTTTAACAGGTTTATTGTGTAACAGTCATCATGTAAGTATGTATAGCACATGTATATGCATACACATTTATCAAATACTTGATTGTGTATACTTGAATTATATTTTATTTAATATAATATTATATTAATATTATATATTATATTATTATTATATTATTATTATATTAATATAATATTTTATTTTAAGCAACTAGGAGGATCAGAAATTCCCTTTTCCCTCTTATCACATAAAACCAAAACCTGAAACAGATTCTCCTTCATTTTTTTTACGTAAGGAAAATACACCCTGTTCTAGACTTGACTTTGATGTCCATGATGTTACCTACATAAGATGTTAGGTGAGCTAGCGTATACTTCAAAGTAAGTGGAGGAGAAGAATGTATTAATATAATAGATCTAAGGAAATAAATGATAATTACAGCTTAGATATCAAGCATCATTTCAAAATATAAATAATGTGGGCTCAGGTTATCTGGCTCCTTATCACTACCTGGGTGTGTGTTGGAAGGGAATAATGATCCCTGTAAACATCTAGTACTCATGAAGCTGTAACAAAATATTGTTCAGAAATGTCTACTGATTGTGAAATTAACTTCATGGAAAAAAAACTGAATGTGTATCTCACCAAAGACGGAGGAATCATAAAATATATAATATTGCAGTTACAAGGAACATAAAATCTTATTGGATTAACGATAAATATTTGTGCTTCAGCAATTTTACTATTTTATCGACTACTTTCTTCATGAATGTTTACAAAATACATGGACAACTTATTAATCAGTTTAAAGCACAGCAATTCTAAACCTAGGAGCATGAAATGTGAGCAAAGCAGCCACTCTGAAAAATATTTCATTAATGAGATAATTTTCCATTCAAGAATTGTCTTCCCTGAATAAAATTTTCTCTATACGGAGATAACATTCATGAGGCACATGAAGGCTGGAAGGCCTTGTCCAGAAATGAATGTTGTACAAACAAAGTGTTTTCACTTTTGACGCTAATCACATTTTAAAATATACTGATGTTTATATTAAATATTGAACAGAATATTTTATTATTTATGATAGTCAGATATCTGCATTTACTATTTCTGGTTCTTGAATTTTTAAATAATTTTTATGATTCTTAGTTCTTATCATTTTTGCCAGTCGGATTCTGCTCTGGTGCTACTGGTTCACAAAGATGTCAAGGAGCTATTTAACTTTCCATTTAATACTCATGTGGTTAATTTGGAATGATGAGGATGTGCTTGTTATTTTACAAATGAATTATTCATTATTAAAGACAACATTACCCATGAATACAAGCAAGTAATATTGAGCAAGGAAGGCTTATGGCCTTAAAGCCATCGTATTTAAAATCTAAAGACAGAAAAGAAGAAAAAGTAAGTGCAATTAGCTGTAGAATGGATACACACACACACACACATCTCAATTCCACCTCAAGTATCATATATGTCATGATACCTCACAAATCTCATCTCTAAGGGTTTAAATAGTTACTTTACCACTGTAATGTCATGGCCACTCTATAAACTATCACCTCAACTCACCCCATCTTCAAAACTGAATTCAGCTTTCTCATCTATATTTCAGATTTAACAGCCCCCAAAACTGTGATCCATATTCTCTTCAAAATAAATTCTTTCTGATTAAAAAGGTAGAACAATAGCTTAAAATTATTAAGGAAATTTCAAACGCTGATCCAAGACACTTTGGGCCATATTGCTTGTATTTGACGTCTGGAGAAGGAAGACAAAGAGGGGGAGTAGGAAGAGGGGAAGGATGATTATGATTCCAACCACAAAGAAGGAAAGCTCTGTGTACATCTTTTCTCATGTAAGACCTATGAAATAGGTATTACTATGCATGCTTCCCCACTCAGGAAACAATGGCTCAGAGAAAATACGTAATTTTTTTATTATAATGTTATCAGTGTGAGATTGATCCAGTTCTTGAATCTGCATAACCCAAAGTTGTTTTATTTTTAATTTGCCAACTTATTTTTGAGGAGTTACGTTCTAAAATCAAACATGGTAGATTGAATAACTACATTCATCTTTGCTCCTTCCAAAATCACACTAAAATTATAGCAAAGGGAAGAATCTTTAAAACAGAAACTCAAGAAGACAAAGAAGAAAGTGGGAGACAATATATAAAAGAAGTGTAAGATGTTTGGAAGATTAAGAGGAGAGAGAGGGTAACTAATACGATGATAGGAAAATGCAAACACCTGCTAGAATTGTCAGAAAAGATTGAGGTCAAAGTGTGGGCCAGGGTTTAAAAAAAGATAAGATTGAAAACCTTTAAAAGATTTAAAACTTTAAAAATTTTCCCCAAATATCTTGCCATAACTTTTCCATTTAGGCAATTACTCTAATTCAACCTAGCAGACAACTTCAGTTTTAGAAAAATAGAACGTGAATTAATCTAGTCCGGGGAACATGGGCTCAGTTTAGGGTAAAAGAGAAATGCTATTCTGAAAAAAAGGAGATGGAGAAGTCATATCTGAATGTGAATTCCCTAAGGATAAAGATAAGTGGGCTCTTAGAATGTTACCTAGGAAGCTTGTATCACACCAACTCCACAAAACCTGCACCTACCCTGTCCCAGTCATGAAACTGGAGGACTCCTCTCTGGAATATCTGACCCACCCCAGACAAAAGCCCTACAGTTACTATAATTTTGTCCCTTAGGAAAATAGCAATCTTTGCCCACTTTGTAGAGTCTCACATATTTATCTTTTTTCCCCAGCTTTATTGAGGTATAACTGACAGATAAAAATTGACTATATTTTGGGTGTACAGTGTGATAACCTGATGTTCTTATACAGTGTGAAATGACATTTAACTTCATAATTAACCAGAATCAAGTTCATTAACATGTCTGATAGTAGCGTAGCCACTTCAGCTCTCCTATGGTTGCTGTTTACATCTTTTCCATCCCTTTCCTTTCAGCTTGTTTGTTCCTTTGAATTTAGAGTATGTTTCCTATAGAAAACATACAGTTGGATGCTCTTCTTTTATTAAATTTCATCTAATAACATCTGACTTTTGACTGTTCATTTCATTTGTATTTAATGTTACTATATATATAGTCTGATTTAAATCTGTCATTTTAGATTTAGTTTTCTATATAGCATTTTTGTCTTCCTTCACTGTCTCCTTTTTTATTAAATGGATAATTTCTAATAACATTTTAATCCCTTCAATGATGTTTAATTATAATTCTAAAATTACTTTCTAACTGCTCTAACACTTAAAATATACATATCTTAACTTATTAAAATCTGCTGCAAATTTTTACTAACTTGATTCCAGTGAAATATAAAAACTTTACTCACAGATAGCTATGGCCCCCAAATTTTTATGCTATAATATTTAAACACATTATATTTATGTATGTTATAAGCCCTATAATATGATATTATAATTATTATATTTTGTAAGCTTATGATTTTAAAAAAAGATGAGAGAAGAAATGAGAGAAAGTACACAATTACAGAGTTTGTTATGTTAACCTTCCTATCTACAATGTCTAATTTTCTTCATTCTCTTCCTATAGATACTAGTTACCATGTGGTGTGTTTTCCTTACCCCAGTCAAGATTTGCTCTCACCCACCTCCTTCATGCTGTTTTTGTCAAATTTCTATATGTTATAAGCTCAACAATATAATTGCATACATATTGTTTTATGCAATTACATGTAAGTCAGTTAAAAAAGAAAGGAGAATAAATATGCAATTATAGTGGCTTGCATAATTACTAACATAACTGTCTTTACTGACATTTTTTACTTGTGTGTTGATTTGAATTACTGTCTGGTGGCACATGCTTTCAGTTTGAAGAATTTCCTTTTTAGTATTTTTGTAAAGTGGGACTGCTAGCAACAAATTGTCCTCAGTTTTTGCTTAGCTGGGAAATTCTTTACAGCCAAGCACCACATAATGAGGGGGACTTGTTCTATGAAATGTGTCCTTAGGTGATTTGATTGTTATGGGAACATCATAGAGTATATTTATACAAGCCTACATGGTATAGCCTACTACACACCTAGGCTATATGGTATAGCCTCTTGCTCCTAGGATACAATCCTGTACAGCATGTTACTGTACTGAATATAGATAATGTACATAATAATATATATTATCCATGAATGCCTCTCATTTGGTGGATATTAACCCAGATATTCTGGGAGACATAGTCCCTAGGCTTTTAGCCACTGTGAAATATGCAAGAACATAGAAGGAGGGGACTCTCACTGAGGTGCCAGATGGCAATCCAGCACATCTTTCTAGGCACAACTCATAAAAATTACCTGGAAATGGTAATATACATAATAATGGATTGGTAGGAGCATTACAGACTTGCCAGAAATTTTGGAATGTATTAATGACAGACACATAGATGATTCTGTACTCTCTCTTTCCCCCACAAAAATTAACTACAATGGAAGTGTGTTGGTAGACACAGGACACTGTATAAAAATATATATATAATCCTAGTTAACTATGTGGTACAGCTATTCACAAAGTCATAATTAAGTGAACACTGAATGCTAATTTACAACAAAAGAGTGGATATATAAATAAAGAAGACATGGGAAGAAATTATTTATGTTGTAGGAAGGAGAGCTATGTGTGAAATCATAGATAAAATTTATATTAGAAAAATTAAAGCATATCATTAGGAGCATATTATTTCAAAATATAGAAATTAACAGCAGAAGGAACATAAAAAAAAAAAGACTTAAAAATGTTTGCCACCATGGAATAGGACTAAGGGGAAAGCAGAGTGTGTCCTTTGTTGCTACAGACAAAATTAATACAGTCTTAGTCTATTTGGGCTTCTGTAACAAAAATATCATAAATGGGTAGCTTATAAAAAACAAAAATTTATTTCTCAGTTTTGAGACCCGGAAACTCCAAGATCAAAGTGCAAGTAGATTTGATGTCTAGTGAGGGTCTCTTTTTCTGGTTCACAGAAGGAGCCTTCTAGCTACATCCTCACATGGTAGAAGGGAGAGTTCTCTCCTGGACCTCTTTTATAAGAGAACTAATTCCATTCATTAGGGTTCCATTCTCATGATCTAATCACCTCCAAAGGCCTCACCTAATACCATTACCTTAAGGATTAGAGTTTCAACATATGAATTTGGGAGGACCACACACATGCAGACCATAGCAAATACTAACACAGGGAGCATATCTTAAAGAGAAGCCTCCCTGTACCCTAAGATCAGAGTTCCAACTTGCATGTTTAGCATTATGGCAATTCATCATCAATGTTTTAAAAGCCCACTGCCATTCATCCTCCATACTTGAACAAGATAATTAATATAAAGCCTGTTACATAAAATACATTGATGAAATGATGGTTTCTTTCCTCTCTTTCTGAATTCTATATTATGATTATGTCATTCCTCTGCTTTAATTCCTGAATGGCTCCCCTTGGTTTTCAGAAACAATTTCCAAGTCCTTGACTAGCATTCAAAAACCTTTAAGATTTGATCTCTATACACTTTTCAAGGCTCACCTTACTCACCCACTACCCCATTCATTCCCATCTCCAGTCATACAATGAGCAACTAGTGACATTCCTGACCCCGGCACCTTTGCACATGCCATTCACCGTGCTGGGAAACATCTTCACCAACTCCACCTGTCTGTCTGTATAACTCCCACCTTTCCTTCAAGACTTCACTGCAAATTCACTCCACCTAGACATTTCTCTGCATTTTGATTCCCAAACAGTTCCCCCTGCTCCTTTTCCTATGTTTTCTAGCTCAGTGAACAATATTAACATCCTGCAAGTTTCCCAAATTCTAAGCCAGGATAGTATTCAAGATTCCTTCCTCTCATCTATGCCCCATGTGAAATCAAAGACTAAATTCTATCAATTCTACTGACAATATTTCTCCATGCAGATCTCCTTTTTCTATCAACTCCCTGTCTAACTGTCAATTTAGAACACTATCATTTCTTCTCTAGAAGATTATGGCAGCCTGTGGCTTTATTTCCTGTCTTATCTCCTGTTCCCGTCCATTACCCATGCTGGAGCTAGGGTGTTAAAGAGGTTGTGTGTTTACTGCTACTCAGTACATAGGGAAATTTTACAGATTACATCTAGTCCCTTTGTATACACGAAGCAAGTTTTGCCATCACCTAAAATGTTAAATGTCCTAGTGGAGAGCTCAATTAAAATTGTTAGGACCACTCACTTCTGAATTCTTCACAAGCAATGGGATGGGGGGTTGAGGGGAAGTAAAAGCTGAAGCAATGTCACTTTGAACTGATGGCTTATGGGCTGACCACTGGTAACTTCAATTTTCTCAAGACAATTTAAAGAAAGAGAATTGGGCACTGAAGTCAACTTCCATGTAGTTCCCTAGTGCTTTATCCCTTGCTACTTTAAGCAGGATCCATGGGCCAATTAGCAATGGCATCTTCTGGAATTTTTGAAAGAAATGCAGATTTTCAGGGCTCATCCCAAACCTACTAAATTAAAATATGCATTAAATTAAAAAACAATATATCAGATGACACATATGTTCCTTAAAATTTGGATAGCTACCCTCTAAAAGAAAAGTTTTCTTTAAATCCACCCTCTGACTACCCCTCCTCCAGCTGCCTCCTCTAGGATTAAATGTCAATCCTTCTTTTTCAGTTGTCATGGCCTTGTCCTCCATTCCCACTTTGAATCTCGCCTAGTTTCTGGAAGTGGAAAAACCTGCTCTGCTAGCAAGCATCCAAATCTTTGTTTGGAACCTTGGCTGGAAGCTCCTTTTGAGTCCTAGTCTTTGTTTGTGCTTCCAGAATCAGTGAGTCATGCTCACCAGATTGGTTTTACAGGGGAAAGTGCCCTCCGGGTACAGGTGAGAGGATTCTGCGAGGACTAAGGGGCAAGAGAAACACACAGGAAACACCAGGTTAAATCTTTGAAATTAATCCTAACACTTGAATATATTAAAACACAAATGTAAGCATGCTACAGCTAAAAGCTACACCATAAAATGCCTTTAGTGGCAACCTGAGGCTCTCAAGAGAGAATACGTTCTCTTCAAAATGGTTTGCAAGGCTGTGTTGGACGTTTAGTATTTCATGGGCCATTTATTTTTCTTCCGATTTTTCTCAGAGAAACCATTCCCCTCCCTCTCTTAGTCCATATGCTTCAGTTAAAGCTGGTTCCTTAATTCCAGGGGTAGGCAGGAAAACCTAAACCTGGCCAACCTGAACATGGCCAGTACAGCTAGACAGATGTAGTCACATGCCCCAAACCAACTCAGTCAGGATCAGGAATAATCACAGGACTTTCATTTAAGAAAGAGAGTTGGCAGACTTTTTGGTAGCCAACCAGATGGCAAATATTCTAGGCTTTGAAGACCCAGCCACACACTGTCTCAATTACCTATTTATCTTTGATTATGTCTGTTAGTTTACTTACAACTCTTTAAAAATACCAAAAAGCATTCATTGTTAATCTTATAGCTGTGGAACTGATTTGACCTGGAGGTCATAGTTTGCCAACCCCTGGTAACAAATGATCTGGATGGTGAAATTATCATTTATCTTGTACCAGAAACTTTGAGAAGGTAAGTTTTTTCACCATGAGAGGAGAAAAAGTCAGAGCAGGATAAGAAAAGACAAGATGCTGAGGATATTGCTTGAGCTCCATCAGCTCTACTCCTGGACTTTGAAATTGCAGGATCTAGGAGATTTTCTTTTTACTTAAGCTGTTCTAGTACCTTTTCTTTAACTTGTAACTAGCAAGAGTCCTAATATAAAGATTCTTCTTTTTCTAATCACTAAACATTCTTTTTTTGTTTTAATTTTAGAATATCATGCAGGTACAAATATTTTGATTACATATCTTGCTTTTGTACAGTTTGAGTCAATGTTATAAGTGTGCCCATCACTCATAAAGATCCTTCTTGTTCTGGCCCTTTGTTCACCAGCATTGATTCTTATAATAACCCAACGTCACACTTTGTGCTTTGGTCATGATTACTCTTAAATCTGGGAAGTTACAGCATTTTCTTCTTCTTCCTACCATGACTTTCCCTCCCCAGGTCACCAACTTGACTCCAAGGCCACCTGAAGGATTCAGGTTAGACATCACTACCTCCACCGAAGCATTTGGTGATCCCCACCCCACTCATCTTACATCATGCACTCTCGTGACACTGTCCATATAAGAAGATCCTCTAGGGTTAACAGTGGAAAATTTTAATTTATCATAAATGAAGCATCACAAATCAATAGAGACATGATGCTAAGAAGCAAATAATGGTGGAAAAATTGGCTAGCAATTAGGGAAAATTTCCAAATAGATCCTCACCTCACCTCATACAACAAAATAAATCTCAGCTAAGTTAAGTTGTTAAATGTAAAACTCTATATAAAACCAGATGTTCATCTTCAACAGAATTAAGTAAATGTAAATTGAAACCAAAAAAATATATGTCATTTTTTTACCAAACTAGTAAATATCTGTAGGAATAATTTTTAATGCTGGAATAGGTACTGGAGATAGACATAATCATACACTTGGGTGAAAGTATAATTATTTATAACTTTTTTATAAAATATATATTCAATATGGATAAAGAGATTTTTTTAAAGTTCATACTCTTTAACCAGAAATTCCCCTTAAATGAAACTGGTAGTTGGACACAGTGGCTCATACCTGTAATACCAGCACTTTGGGAGGCTGAGGCTGGAAGATCACTTGAACCCAGGGATTCAAGATCAGCCTGGGCAACATAATGAGATCCTATCTCTATTAAAAAAAAAAAAAAGTAATAAAAATTAGCTGGGCTTGGTGGCACACACCTATACTCCTAGCCACTTGGGAGGCTAGGGTCAGAGGTTCACCTGAGCCCAGGAGTTGGAGTCTGCAGTGAGCTATGATCCCATCACTGCACTCCAGCCTGGGTGACAAAATGAGACCCTATCTCAAGAAAAAAAAAAAGAAAAGGAAATTAGTCAAAGAAATATGTGCAACTATGCATATATAAAAATGTCCACTACTCTATAGTTTGGCATAGATTTAAAAAAATAAAAAAAATTCCAGAAGTTTAAATATAGAGGATTATTTCACAAGAAAAATACTTTTCTTAGCATAAGCATTAATAATAATCATAGATTTTTTTAAATACCAAAAGATCTAAAAATTTGATATGTGTTATTCATACTTCAAATATCATCCCATCAAAGAATTATAATTCCTGATAGTTTGTAATAATTATAATACATTAATAGATTGAGCTTTTAGCTATATCATTTACTAGATTAAATAATAGTTTGAGCTTTTACCTATACCATTTGCAGTTTGGGGGCGTTATACAAGTATTCTTGCTTTCTTACCTCTATTTCTAGTAAATAATAGGTAATGAAAGAAGACCTAACAGTATTGTTGTTTTAAAGATTACATAAAATGATTATAGTAAATGTTCCATAAATGTGAGCTCTCTCCACAGCCCACCTCCTGATTTTTTCTCTGTGTTGTATCTTATAAAAAATGTATGTGGGTATGTGTTTTCCAGCTACGTTATAGTACATATACATAGCATCATATGCATATGGATGCCTGGTTTTAGCTATGAGACAATTAAGACTTAGAAATAAGTGATTCGTCCAAGGTCACACAGGCAATAAGCGGCAGATCTAAGATGATGGTCCAGGTCTCTTGGTTCTCAGTTTATTGCTGCAGAGCACAGACGAAACGTCAGTGCTAAAAATTAGGCAGCCTGTAAAAACCTGAATGCCTAAAGGACATCTTCCCACTCCCACATCTTAACAATTACCTTCTTGTTTCAAAGGTGGTATCTGTGAAGCGTCCTTACTTGGATATGCCCCAACCTATTGTCTTGGTTTGGTTTGGTTTTTAATAGACTCAAATGCTGGCAATAAGACGACTTCCTGGCATTTGAAATGCAAGCATAGACTTTTCTTGACCATCTAGATTAGGCACCTTTATAAGGAGGAGATTGATGATAATGGAGAAGAATTTATGCTAAAAAAAACTAGCATTTTTTTAAAAAAATAAAACCAGTAGATGAATTGATCCCTATTAACTAAGAATTAGTTTTAAAGACTGAATAACCCTAGGAATGCATTTACTGAATATTTTTCCAGATCCCTTAGAACATAAAGATTATTACAACATCATCATCTCTGTATCTTCCTACTCACCTTTGGAAAACAGGAATATGAAACCAGAATAGATTGCATTTCATTCTGCTTGATTGTTCCAAACTGTGTGGGAGAGCTGTGTTTGTTCTTTCTTACATGTCTTTGTGAAAATATATGGTAGTGATCCTGCTGGCCTGAGGAATGGTGGGTGTTGTACCATGTGGAGTTAGTTGTGTGTTTGTGGGAAGAAAAGCTGTAGGAGGCTGGTGTGATGTGTCTGGAACTTGCATCAGTGGATGTGTTAAGAATGAGTCAAGTGTATACCTAAAAGGCAGCAACTTCTTTACAACATGCTTAAGTGGGGCAAAATTTGTTCTCAGTATGCCTGGAATTAGATCTGAGCCTGTCCATTGGAATATCCATGGAATCACTTCCAATATTACCTTCACGGTTAAATATAAACCAAAGGTAGCCATAGCAGCACAGGAAGTACCAATTTTCAAAAATACAGAAACATGGCATTTCCATCGCTACCAAGGAATGAAAGCAAACTTTCTAATTTACCTCCAACTTAGAAGAAGAGCTGTGTTTCAACATTCTGTGCACAAAGAGCTTAGTGAAAAAAATAAAAATAAAGTATATAGGACAAACTCAGAATTTAGTATAGAATTACGTATATCTTAAATATTTAAAGTTTGTTTTTAAAAGTACATTTTGTAATGTTAAGTTTAGACCAATTAAAAATATACTTTTAATTACTCATTACAACTAATAATGTTGCTCTGAGAATTTATTAATCAATGTATTTACTGCACATTAATTAAAGCCTATTAATTGTTACTAGTTGTACAAAGTAAATAACATACTCTCTGAACCTGCAATCTACTCTAAATTAAATGCCTTCTTAGTTTAATTTTTTATGGTAGTTAATATATATCTGCATGCCTATATTTTACCCAAAATATTAAAATTCTAGTCTTACTATCTGTTTCCACATCCACACTGCAAATTTTTGAAAGGAAGGATGATATAGTTTTATCTGTATGCTAGTCCTAACATAGCAGGCACTCAATAAACATTGGTAAATTGAGCTCAAACAATATAAAAATGTACTAATTGAGGTATGTATGCAACACCATGGAAATAGAAGGAAAAGAGAAAGTAGGAAAGTGTCTACATTATAGAAGCAAGGGTCTTGATGGGCGAATAACAATTTGTATTATGGTTCTTCCATATCATTGTTTATCTTCCTGCGACACTGTAGCTATAATCCCTACTCCCAACTCAAGCACATCTCACTCCTATCTGTAGAAAGAAGGTATCTGGTAGTAGCCTTACTGGCTCCCCCATGGAGATGGTTTCCTGGAAGACAGTGTGTAGCATTGAGTCAACAATGAAGAATAACATAGGATGAAGCCAAACTCATTTTTCAGCAGCCACATCAAAGCAGTTTCATAATAAATAAAATACATAAAAGACATTCTCTAGACAATGATACCCTAAATAATCATGTTTTACTTCATTCATTTGGCAAATATGTACTGTGCACCTACTGTGTACCGGACACTCTACAAGGTTTGAAGGGAAGAATAGTTTTCATTACTTCCTTTTATTACTTTCCTAAGGGCAGAGAATGTGGGCTTAGGGGTAGCATACCTCACTCAGAACACTGCAGAGAACGTGTTTTTCCCAGTTTTTAATAGAAGCATTCTAAAAGTTAGCAAAAAATTATTTCAAAACAATGAGAAACTTTTAAAATAAAATTTGTAGATGATGCATATGTTTTTCCCTTGTTGAATTTACTTAGCCTGACTCTAATGGGAGAAAGCTACAGATACTGTTTAGTTTACTAAGATCAGTAGTTAGTCCACTTGGCTTTCCCTAAAAGAAAAATATTTTAGTAACTTGGAGATGTCAGATAATCTCAGCACCCATATGCAGTATCTTCCCAGCTTTTTCCCATAACTATTCCTTATTTATAAGGACTCCGCAAAGTGATGATTCAATGAACAGACCCTTAAGAAAAATCTCAAAGTGTCTGTATACTGGTATCATCTCAAATGGTATGGTGAAACATGAGAATGAGGTCATCTGGAAATTTGTATGCAATGGATCCTTGTAGAGAGTCTAAAGTCTGGACCGGTCATACTGAATCGTACTTTATACATAGTATTGATACCACTATTTCCAGGTAAATTTTATGAGTTGTGCCTAGAAAGATGTGCTGGATTGTCATCTGGCACCTCGGTGAGAGTCCCCTCCTTCTATGTTCTTGCATGTTTCACAGGGGCTAAAGGCCTAGGAACTATGTCTCCCAGAATATCTGGGTTAATTTTCACCAATGAGAGGCATTCATGGATTTCGAAGGAAGAAATACAGCATAATCGTCTTCAGCAGAAGTGAGATTTTGCAGACGCCTCCTGTGAATCACCTCCCTCACTTTCAGACCTGTGATCATCATCAAGTAAGTAGCTCACTACACTTTTTAAAATTTCAAAAACTATCCTGAAGCAATAGTACAAATTCCTTTTCTCTTTTTAATCCATCAATGAAGAAAGATTTATTGAGTACCTCCTATGAGCCAAGTACTGGCAAGTCTCTGTTGATAAAAAATCAAATAAACATTTACCTGCCTCAAAGGAGCTTATTATAATTTTTATAACTATTTGACTACAACAAAAAACACAAAAGTATTCAAACCTATAGAGATTGATTTTTCTCTCATTTACAGATAGGGAGAAGAGACAGTGCTAGTTTTGCTTTCACTCAACACTGAATACAGCAATTTGATCCTGTGAAGTTGCCAAGGCAATGCCAACCGACTATGACAGCATATGGGAGTAGACAGACACTCACATACACAGACATAGTGATTCTGTAAGCCTCCTTTATAAGACACCAAACTAAAAATAAAAGTTTTCATCAAGATTATATTTTATCACATTAAAATAGCCTAATTTGCCCAGCTATGGAGAATAGATGCCCAACCACTTTTGGCAGTTTGAAATGTGATCTAAATGTACTAGAAGATAAAATTTCTTTTGCCTCATATACTTCAGAGTCTTCTCACTGAATAGTATTACAGGTAGCACAAAGAACAGAGTGAGAATGTTTATCACAGTCTTCATTCCTACATGCCTTAATGGACACCCACTTCCTTATTTCAGACAGAAAAAGACTATAATGAGGAAATGATGAATAAATCATTTAAGTCAAGCACCTTTCTATATATAGCTCAAGCCACAATTTAAAAAGTAAAGCACTTATAACCTTAAAATACTTAGGGCTGCATTCAGGATGTCAATTTTACATTTAATTCAAGTAGGAGACACAGTTGTTTTTATAGGAGATGAACTGAGATAGCGCTAAACTTTTGATGCTGTGTTTTCACTGAAATCGATGAAAACGCCAAAAGGAAACAGAATAATTTGCTTTTCATTTTGTCTTTTAGTCTGCACATTTCTCTTAACACACACCAAAAAAGAAAACTTTTTCTTTTACCCTTATGACACTACTTAGTTAAGCATGAATGTTATGTGTGGAATAATTCATCAAGTTAACTAAGAGATTAACAATAATGTATTCAGGAGCATTTGATGATAAAGAAAATCAAGGTTGAAAATAACCTCAGCCAATATAAGTCACTGACCTTTTCAGAACACAAACTTCCTCTCTGTTAATGGCTGCATGGGTTCTCCACAGCCTTGTTCTATCAAAAACCTTGTATTTTTCTTCACCTTGTTGAGAAGGACCAAAACAATCACCTACTTAATTTAGAGGCAAAGCCATACTTACTGGAAATCTCAATTATGTCAAGGTAAAAATAAGCCATTAATGACAAAATGGAGAATATATCTAGAGAAAATTAGAAAGTTCAACTTTAAGTTATCTTAAAAGAAAACCCAATGTTTTTGTAGAATAATATTACTGGTATAAGATTACAGTGGAAACATAAACACCAAAGGCAGAATTAAAAAGCAAATGAAACCCACTTCATGGCCATGGGACCACTGAGTAATGTCACTTCAGTCAGGGCCACTAGGGAGGTGCTTATTAATCAAGACAATGTCATCATGCCTCAAACTCCTGGGTTCAAGTGATCTTCCTGCCTCAGCCTCCTGAGTAGCTGGGAATATAGGCATACGCCACCATACCTGAATAATTTTTTCAATTTTTTTTTTTTTGTAGAGACCAGGTCTTGCTTTCTCAGGCTGGTCTTGAACTCCTGACCTCAAGCAATCCTCCTGCCTCAGCTTTCCAAAGGGCTAGAATTACTGGCAGGAGCTACCACACCCATCATTAAAGTAAATAATTTCTAAGTTTGTATCTACACTAATATATTTCTCTTTCATGTGAATGTTGATATGCCATTTTTAGTAAGTACAAAAATATTAGATTTATAACTAGGGTGTTGAAAATTGTGTGTGAAAACATATCACGTAAGTAATATTCATTAACTCTGCATTTTGACAAAACACAATGGAAATCCTGCCATTTGCAAAAACATGGATGAACCTAGTGAGTGAAATAAACCAATCACAAGGCAAATGCTGCATGGTATCACTCATATGAAGTATCTAATTCATAGAAACAGAGAGTAGAAAGATGGTTTTCAGGGCTGGTAAGAAGGGTAGAAATGGGAAGTTGTTCAATGGGAAAAAGAGTTTCGGTCATGCTAGATGAAAAAGCTCCAGAGATGTTCTATATAGCAATGTGCATATATAGTTAATAATATTGTACCACACTTAAAATTTTCAAAACATAGATTGCATGTTACATGTTTTTTGCCACAATCGATCAAATTCTTTTGCCTAAATATTCTCATGTTTAAAACAGATTAAATATATCTAATGTCATAAATTTATTATGAGGGCTAGTTTGCTAACATATGTAGAATTCATAGAACAGTGCCTAGAATGTTGTCAGGTGTTGTTTATTTTTATATGAATTCACAAATAAAATTTACTGTTCATTTTTGTTGTTACATAAATAAATATATTATGGATGATTAATAAATATTGATAATTGATTGGTAAGTAATTAAGTATCCAAAGATGTCAATAAAGCAAGTAATTGAATCAAGCATCAACAATTCTGTCAATTAAACCAAGGGCAATATTCTCCAGCAGGGTAATTGCTTAAAAGATGATTGAATGGATTATCTTGGTAGCCTACTATACTTTTGTCACTGTTAATCTTTGTTTGTTGAAAGCAACTGGTGACAGATTTTTTACTATTCATTACTGCCTCATATTAATATTCAATCAAATTTGTTTTCTTATATCTAACTTCAGTTTCTTTAACGACACTCAGTAATAAATTGATTATATTAGCACCATGCATCGTATAGCATTAACTGAGACTGTACATATAGATATTGAAGCAAGAACAAGTATCCTTGTATCTAGTACTGGATTTTCCCTATTACCTGTAACTTCAGGCAAATTACACAACCCTATCTGGCTCACTTCCCTCATCTGAGAGGATATGGATGGAAAAATGAGGAGCTTTCCAGGACTAGTGTTTTTCCCCAAGTAACCTCTATACAGTTGGCCTCCCTCTTCTGTTTTGTGGCACATTTCCACATATCATTGCATTCAGCCAATAAAAGTTCCACATTCCAAATGCACCGAAATGTATTTTTACTCAAGTTTCTGAAGATGAACAAAGGGAGATACATTGTATGACACAGAGCTATATGCTCTAGAATTTCTCTTTGCTACTTTCTGTTCTCCAAATATCCACTATGGCTTGCTCAGAAAATATCCCTCCTCTCTGACCTCATATTTGATTTCCAAAACTCTTTCCTCCCAAAACTCCCTTCAGCATTGGCTTTTGTTGTAACATGCTCTCATCTCACCCTTCCACATTCGGTTGTATGTTACGCAGATCAATTTATAGTCTCTTTAGATCTCAATCAATTCCTTTTACCCATTATTCCATCAGCCCCACAGAGCAAAGTAAGAAAACACTTATAACTTAATTCTGTTCCTTTTATCTATATGAAATTTTTAAGTGTTGCCAAAAATTCTCTGTGTCCCAATTCTGATACAATCAGGCATAACATTGAACATAATCCCAAGGAGTATCCTTGAAAAAAGACTCACAGCTTTGGCAGTACCAACAAGTAGCATTACTGCCAGATACAAGATATGTAATTAAAATGGAATGACAGAATGCTTTTTCTTTTAGGCAAAAATGTGGTTGTTGAAAGAGTACATTCCAGAGTCCAGATCTTGGCTAAGAAATAGAAAATAATAAATGAGTTGTATCTATCCTTTCTTCCATTTGCAGGACTTTCTTCCATTATGTTTGTGCTCAAAATAAGATACAATCTTCTTAACCAAATTGCTTTTTGAAATAAGTTGCAAAATTTGTTACCAAATCTCACATTAAACAAATGACCTATACTTTCAGTAAAAAATCTTCTTATAATTTTTGGCTACTTTAATTTTTATTTATTTGTGATTTTATCAAAAAATAACTATTTAGTTGTTGCTACATGTAATTAGAGATAGTCTCAAAATGAGAAACCCCAATGATATAGAAAAATTTAACTGACTAGAAGTCATTCACTCATTGCTCCACAGGGAAAAACACTGAAATTTTACAGAGATCTGCCTAAAGCACACATTGAAATGCTAGTACTTCACATTTCACCCTCCCTTGCAAACTTCATTAAAAAAAAAAAAAGTTTTAGGTGTAATACAAAGTTTCAAAGGTCTTTTCAAGATTTTTGACATTTCTAGGCATTATTAATATTAGCTTTAATTGAATCTGCAAATTTCCCAAAATTACTTCTTATTCTTCATGGACCCAAATAGTCAGAACATTCATTTAATCAATTCAGCTATTCAGGGTTTTGTCCTTTAGCCAATTAAAAAGATATTTACAAACATTTCTAAATTGAATACTATTTTGTGTTCTGTGCCTACAATTTCAAACTTTCAAAACGAGAAGACACGCATTCCTCTTGCACGGTTGTGGTTTACTAACAAGGAGAATGTGCACGCATGCATGCACATGATCCAGGTCCTTAACTATGAGTTTATTGCACCTTATTTCCTAGTAGTATACCCCTTTTGCCCACAGTTCTATCATCTATCTATCTATCTACCTATCTTAGTAGAAGTATCTATGAATCAACCAAAAGAAAAACGGCACATAACTATACCACTGTGCTAATTCTGATGGCCAGTCCTCTCATGGCTTCATTTAAATGAAACCATTCTACTCACAGCTCTTCTTATATAAGGAGGTAGCCCTACTTGCCTAGGACTTGTACCGCTTGATTTAGCTCCCTGTTGGCCAAACAGGTACTTATTTTCAGCAATAATCTATAGACTCTCCAACAACCCATGATGTCTGCTACAGCAAGGTCAGCTTAATTAAGCTAATTTTCTCTGGAATGTCTGCTTGGAGAGAACCCAGCAATTAGTGGAGGGAGACAAAGCTGAAGAGATGCATACAAAGGATCAGGAAGGTATAATCTGGGCTTAGAGGTAGAAGTCCAATCTGAAAATGAGGAATCACAAATAGCCAAACTCACGAGCACACAGAAGCTGTGAGGTACAGAAAAGTTGAGTGAAGGAAAGGAAATGAATACTGAGTCAGGAGCAAAAAGAGAGCAGACATAGGAAAAATAACTGAGTAGCTGATCTGATACTAGATAGAAGGTCAATGCCTGCTCCAATTTGGAGTACTACAATAGCATTCTAATTGCAGCCCTGCTGGTAAGCTAGCCCACTAGGATCCATTCATTCCCCATACAATAGCCAGTATAGTCTTTCAAGTCATGCATCATTTTACTTCATACCCTTGCTTGAAATCCTCCAAGAACTTCCTATTTCATTGAGAATAATATCTAAGGTCCTACATGAGCTACCCAGTTCCTTCTGCTCCAGCCCGTCTTGAACCACTCTCCGTTTCTGCTCACTTAGCATCTCTATTTGGAACATTTTGTTTCCAAATCTTTTCTTCAGTCAGAACTCTGATCAAATGCAGCTCTTTTGAGACGACTTCCCAGACCATCCATCCTAAAGTATACTCAGGTACCCACCACCACAAACCCTCTGCTAGTCGCTAACCCATCACCTGGTTTTATTTCCTTTTTAGCACTTGTCACCAGCTGCAATTCTCTTATTTGTCTACGGGTTAAGGTTTATTTTCTTTGCCCTCTGAGAGAATATAGGCAGAGACCTTGCCTATATCCCCAGTGTCCAGAACATAGTAGAAACTCAGTAAAATGCTTTAGAAAGGAATGATGAAAAGATGAGAGGAGAGGAGGGAGAAAAGAAGAGAGCAAGAAATAAATGGAGAGTGTGAGGAAAGAGGAAAGATGCTTCTCTTGAAGAAAACCCCAGTGCTACTTTGGAGACCCTCTTTTATTTTAGATCCTGCTTTTCCTACATGAGACCTTGGATTTTTTACAGTTCTGCAGTTTCTGTTTTATCTGTGACATAATAGTTCATATTTTCCTGGTTGTCAGATGAACACAAAACTTAATAAACGCTCACTTACATGAAGCAACTTGCATACATTTCGGTCCCTTCTTCATCAAAAAAGGAAACAAAGAGCTTACATAAGAGAAGCAGTAATGGCAGAGAAAAAACTGACTATTTAAGGATAAAATAGTTCTACTTATTCCTTCACTAATCAAAAAGTAGAAGTTCAAATAATTATGTTGGTTTTAGTTTCTATTATCCTGTCTCAAATTATTTCATCTAGTTAAGATTCTCCTTAACATAAAATATGTCCATGTTAAAATTTTTAGAAAGTATAGAAAAGCACAAAGGAAAAGTAAAAACTTACCATAATCTTACCACCCACAGACAATGCTTTTTGCATGCATTTTAAATAAAAGTGAAATCATAATCTACATAATTATTTGTAACCTGGTTTCTAACTTATTAAAATATCAATAATATTCCCATATCTTTAAATATTCTTCTACACCCTACTTTTCACGCCTATAGTTTATTTCAGAACATGTGAATGGTTTTATGTAGGTTATCATTATGTTCTGCTTTTAGATTATGCTGAAATTTTTACAAATATAAAGAATGATTGAGATTAAATTTCACAAAATTAAATTTTTATACACATCTAGAATTTTTTCTTGGGATAAATTCAAGGAGTTATTTTTGCCATGCATTTTAGTTTCTTCTGAGTCACATGATATAACAATAAAATACAAAACATTCAACAGTCAAAATATTAAAATTCAATTGAATTATACACAATGTTTTTAAAAAATGGAGTGGGAAAAATATTTGTAGGCATTATGAAATAGCTGGCTTCTTTTTGATAATATTATAGAACAGTACATATATAATGACCAGTTCAGATAGTAGGGGAGAAATATGCCTCAAAATATGCACACGAGGAACGTCAGCAGGATTTTAGTGAGCTTTTGCAGTCACCTGGGTTTTAAAAGGACAAAAACTGCAGAGAGGAAAGAAATATGAGGTAAAGTTGCCAATCAGATGACAGATCGTCAGAATTCTTGTTTACCGTCATAAATGCTGTTAGAGCTTGTCCATCAACATATATTAAAAACAGTTTTCTAAAATAACTCCAAACTTTCCCACTGCCTTTTGATCAGTGTTGACGTTTCTTTAACTTAAGTGAGACAAACCAAGGGAAAGGAAGAGGAGAACAGATGGAAAAAGAAGCTTTCCTTTCCATCCATTTTTTGAAGAAGTCCTCAGTTTGAAATCCACTAAAAGAACTGCCTCACACACTGACGAGAGGAGGATAGGGCCTCCTTAATCAGGGATGACACAAAATCAAGACTTTTCAGGGCAATACCTGCAGGAAAGGATAAGTATTCTGACAACGTCAATGTCTGCAAACATCCCCCTAATGCCACCAGGTAAAAAATAATCCCCGTCAGCAGTATCCAATGCTTATTCAGCGAGTCATGGACCTAAATGGCCCTCACTCAGGTTTCTGCTGCAAGATTTACAGAGATAAAGAAGCTGAAATTCAGCTTAAAAACAAAAATCACTAAAAAAGAAAAAAAATCAAAATGGAATATACGATCACTAATAATCAGTGATGTCCAAACTGCCAAATAGCTGGCTGGAGGTACGATCTTGTATTTATTGTTTCAGATCTTGCTATGTGTTGTGAAAAGCATTTTGAAGATATGTAGATACTGTATGTATATAGCTAATCCTAATGGTGTGCTGAAGCCAGTGTCACAGCCAAAATTGACTGTTTCTTCCTAACTCTGCTTCTTTAGAGACACCACCTTGGTAGCTGGAAATCAGCCATGGTGGGAGTATTTGCATGGAATTTTCCAAAAGCTATATATTACATCTCTTTCTTTTTTCTTTTTTCCCATAATGCCAATTGTTAATTTACCAGCACAATTCTGGAAACCTAATTGTATTTTTGTGAATTATATATTCACATAAACGAACTCTCCTGATGGATAAAAAAAATGTATAAAACAATAAAATAAATAGTCAGAGGCTATGTTGGCTAGTGCTGTTATATCAGACCCAGAAAGCAAAGTTTTGATACAGATCCTTCGGTGTCAGCCAAAAAGGCAACTTGATTTTCACTCAAGTACACTGTCTGCTGATATGATAATTTGCAAATGCACTTTTATAAATATCTAATTTTACTGAGATATATTTTACATACTATAAAATGCACAGATCCTAATATAGTTCCATGAATTTTAACAGATGTAAACCCCATGTAACTAACAATAAAATGAAAACGTGGAGAATTCCCATCATCTCTGAATGTTCCCTTATTTCTTTTCCAGTCAATAACCAAACCCACCCTCCCACTCCTTGCCCAGGCAACCGCAGTCCAATTTCTAACATTATAGATTAGCTTTATTTATTCTAGGACAGCATATAAAAGGAATAATAGAATAAGTACATTTTTGTGTTGGACTTCTTCCTTCAAAATAACACTTTGAAACTCATCCTTGTATTTTTTAAAAGAACTACTACAAATCTTTTTATTTAGAAATAATTTTAAGATTATAGAAAAGTTACAAGAATTAGAATAACCCTACAAACAACTATATAACTGCTAACCAGATTCACTTGTCAATAGCATTTTATCTGTTTTATCATTTGCATGTGCCTTCTTTCTCTGTTTTATACACGTATATACACACATACATACATATGTGCATTTCCATATATACATTTTATATAATAAATAAAACTTTTCTCAAACATTTGAGGAGTTACATGTATCATGGCTTTTTATCTGTGTATAGTCAGTATGCTACCTAAAAATAGATGTTCTCTTACAAAATCTCATTACATATCACAACGTAAGTAATTTTAACATAAGATATTTTCATAAACTATCCCATATTCTACTAATAATTTTGTCAATAGACCCAATAATGTCCTCTATGCTACCTTTTTTGTTTTCTTCCTCTAATCATACTGGCTTTTGTTCTAATAGGCAATTAAATTGCTAGCTTATTACTTCGATTTTGCCGAAGTTTAGTTTTAGTATTTGTTAACATGGTTCTATTTTGATTTTGTTCTTAGACCTAGGACATATCCCTCATTCTGGGCTTATTTCTATCAGAGAATATGTATCACTGAGTCACCTGCAGTAGGAGGTGACTGTTGGCTGCAGCTCAGTAGGAGCAAAAGAGAAGCATAAAAACTTGTATGTAAGGCCCCTTCTTACAATTTCTTTTCAATATCCCTACTGATAAGGTCTAACTTTGTACTGGTTGGCAAAGAAGAGATATTTGCAAGGCCCAGCTCCAGTGTCATAATGCAAGGCAAAGAAGGATAGATTTTGGTAACTGACATAGATGCTATAATACTTTCTTAATTATTATAAAATGGAAAGAAAGGAAATCACAGCAATTTTATTTTCCATTCCCAGTTGTTTGGCAGATCCAACTCCAAAGCCAGTAAGACTGCCATTTTTTAATTTCTACTCATCCATGCACTATCTCAAATTGAGACGTATCTTGTCAGCTAATTACAAAAATCGGGATCATCTGTGGGTTTATGAGAACTTACTTGGGATTCAGTAGAAAACCTGAGATTGTCACTGAGACTCTCTAAGTTTACAGATCTTGAACTCTGAAGTCTTCTCACTGGTATCCCTGCAACAGCTTTCTAGAGAATCTCACCAACACTCCAGTGAGGAATATCCTAAAAAGGCTTACTGACACCCCAGTGGAAAGCTTCCCAAGTAGTCTTGCCACCAACTTAGTAGGCTACTTGCTATCACATTTCGCCAGAACTGGAATGGACAGCTACTTAGAAAATTTCCCTGGAACTGCAGGCAGTGTTTTCCTCCTCATCAGCCTTGGCCCATGACAGCTTAGCAAACTTCTCTACCATTCAGTGTTCCAAAGCCACATGTTTTCTATGAAGACTAAATCTCAGCCTTACTGTGGGAACTTCTTCTTTCAAATTTGTTTCTTCCCTTAACCCTACAAATGGTATTACAATATTCTCTAATATTCTCTTTACTCCCTCTTACTAGTTAGTCCCATTTCATAATTTAATAATTCTTTTCAAATTACTGGTATGATTTATGTCTCCTTAATGAACCCTGACTCTTAGAATATCTTTAAACAACCTCAATGTAACATGAACTACAATATTCAAAAGAATCTTCTCAAGTGATAAATGGTTGACTCCAACTCCATTTAGAATTCTGCAAGTTAAGTTTGATGCCTTAACTATCCGTAGATGGAATAATAGCAAGAAATATAGATTTAATTAAGGTGACAACTTTAAGGAGACATGGAAACATTGTTCAACATAAACCCTGCACACATTCTTCTAAAGTAGGGTCTAGGAAATACAGTGTAGGTATCAATGTATGATGCTCCTATGAAGGCAAACCCCTTCAATTTTATTATGAGGTTAAAAACAAGCCAAAAAAAAAAAAACCCTTTATTTATCAAGACACTTACCACAATCTTGAAATAGAAATTTCATTTCTAAATATAATTGAAAATAATCTGAGATCATTTAACAAGAGATAATATAAAACTTTAAATTTCTACCCTATGATAAGTAAACCTTCTACTTGATTATTGATATTTCTCTTTTAACTTGTGAACTGAGTTCAAATACTTCTTTCAAAGCCCATTCCTCTGAGTCCCCATGCTTTGCTTGCATTCCCTTTCCCAAAACAATTCATTGTTTCCCTCCCTCTTCAGTCTCCCTGCGTTTTCTTTACGCTTGCTTGTGGTGGTGTTGGTTTTTCATCATCACAGGTGGAGACCCAGAGCCTGGAAAACTGTTAAGTACTGGGTTTTGTTTTACCCCCTAGGTACTTGAAGCAACTGAATCCTTTCCAACTGCCAAGAGGCACTGAAATTTGGGAGACATGCTGCTGTTTGCTCTTCTTGAAGCTTATTGACTGTCAGTGTCTCTAGAAACCACCTGCTGCGGCTAGGGAATGTGATCTGGCTTTTGCGGTTTCTAGTGAGAAAGTGTTCATTTTCTTAGTGATAAATTGTTTCCCTCGAAATATTATTGCAAGATCATTGCTACTGGCTACTGCTCTTTTCAGGAAAGAGAGCTTTCCTTTTAGCAGCATATTGACTGATATAGAGAAATAAAAGCACTATATTTATCATGAAAGGACTCCATAGGGTTTATAAACTCTTATTTATTCAGAGTGATGGAAATTGTCAAGTTAAGGGATATTCTGATTGATGATCATATAAAGTCATTATGTTCAGCTCAAAAGGTATTTATGAAGCATCTAGCATATATTGAACATCATGCTAAAGAGGAAGTATTTATAATTTTTAAAATGTTAAAGCCTAGTGTCAAACTTCCTTAAATCTGAAATGTAACACTTCTATTTAATACATGTGTAAATACAGGCCAGCATTTCTAAGCCCCAAATCCCTCATTTGTAAATAGGGATGATAATACCATCTACCTCATAGGAGGAATAATACATACAGTATTTCACAGAGTCATTTAAAATTATCATTTCAACTATTTTTTAAAACATTGGAGAATCATATGAAATTTTTCCTGCCCTCAAGAAGCTTGCATGAAACAAGAAATAAGCAATAAATTGTATACAATATAATATATTGAAAGTATAATATATTGAAGTATATAATAAATTGCCAGGCTTTATAAAATCAATATTATAAATTATAGTAGCACTTACAAGTATTATGAACATTTAATAAAGACAGAATCATTTCCTAGAGTTCTCAGAACAAGCTTTAAGAAAAAAGTGAAAATGTATATAGGCATAAATTAAGTGCATGAATAAAGGCAGAAATACATAAAAATAGTGTAAATATTTGAGCTTTTCTTACATCTAAAAAATTCCTGGTCTCCACAAGAGCACGTATAGATTTTAAAAAGTAATAGCCCCTCACCTATAAACTCGTGAGCCCTAAAAATGATCACTAGTCTCATTATCACTAAAGAAGAAGATGACAAAGTAAGAAAGTCTTGGTCCCTGTTTCTTTAATGAAATAATGTCACAACCTGGTAGCAAAGCAAATTCCCTATGTATATAGGTAAATGCAAAAGCATACCAGTTTATATAGTAAGATAAATTATTCAAAATACATTTGCTAAACAATCACTGTTTATGCTCTAGTTCTGCACACAAATGTGTTTTGCTCTGTTTTCTTTTATTTATATAAGCCAAGTCTGCTCTGCTCCTCCCTAAATTTTGGAGACTGGTAAGTTATGTGTTCAACTGTGGACAGTTAGTAAACTGCAGTGGAATTAGAAGGCATGGTCCCTTGTCCTCCACTGAGGAAATTGGACCTTTCCTAATGACATCATGTGTGGCTACTGCTGGTGTTAGCTGACTTTGGAAATGATATAACATGTACATGGAATGATTCCCTCACAGTTGAAAATTCCATTTCAGAATGAAATGATGCCTTTCTAGAGGACTGCTCCCTGAATATCTTTGGAAAACTACCCCATCTTCTTTCACAAAATTTTGGTTCAACAGTGAAATTCCCTTAGCCAAGGACTGGAATCTGACCTATACCAGGCCAATCAGAATCTCTCTCCTGGTTGTTTATACCTAGAGCAAAATAACACAAATTTCAAAACAGTTGAAAGGACCCATATTTCCCCACCACTGTGTTGTGTGCAGTTGACTGTTCTTCCTCATGTCTTTCTACAAAGCTTTCAGTATTAAGTGATTTCCAGTCATGAAACAAAACCAGAATCATCCCATTCCCCAGTGAATTCAGATGAAAATTGGTAATGATATCAGGTACAACTCCAAGAGAAGACACTGGAGAAGATCCAGGCTGGGTCTACAAGAAATCACACATGAGACAGCTCACATATTTATGCTGTGTCATGATCACTAGCATCTTACCATATCAAGCTGAAATGTTACCACACTCTGGACAGTTGGCCATGTTTTATTTGGGAAATTATGATTTTTTTTCTTTGTGTCTATGCTTCTGTACTAGTAGGTTGGTTCAGTAATATGTGAAACCTTTGGTATGAGTCAGGAAGGGGAACAACTGAAGCTGCTCTGAAGAAAGCGACTGAAGGAGACTTTTCATATGTCACTGATACTTGAAGATGCCCTGGTTTCTCTCCTCCCCAAACCTGGATTTCCTGATTTTTCTGTCAATTTTGTTAGCTTCTATATTTTCAGCAAACTACTCTTTCACTTAAATTAGATAAGTCAAATCTCAATTATAAGCAAATACAGGGCCCTAAGTGTTGCACATCTGTACTAAGAATGTTTCCCAAGTGTTGACAGAAAGTAAAAAAAAAGTATTCAGAACCTCTTCCAAGTCTTTTAATCCATGTCCAATAAAATGCAAACATGACATAAAAATGATTAAATCATCAAACACTTTCATGATCTCATTATCTCTGAATCTACATCCACTGTTCTCAGGTCAATTTTTTATTGATCATTTTTTTACTGATTTACATACCATAACATTCTCTCTTTCTGGTGTTTTTTACTATATTCACAAAGTTCTGTGACCATCACCACTATCTAATTCCAGAATATTTTCGTAAAACCCCCCAAAAAAACCCCACCTGTTAGCAGTCACTTTCTATTCCCGCTTCCCTCTATCCCCTAGCAAACAGTAATCTACTTTCTCTTTTTGGATTTTCTAACTCTGAACATTTCATATCAATGGAATCATGCAATGTGTCTGGATTTTCTCACATAGCATAATATTTTCTAGATTCTTCCATGTTGTAGCATGTATAAGCACTTTATTTACTTTTTATGGCTAAATAATAAATAATATTCAACTGTATGGATATACATTTTGTTCATCTATTAATTAGCTGATAAAAATGTGGGTTGCTTCTACTTCTTGACTATTGTAAATATTTTTTGTGTGGACTTTTATATCCAATTCTCTTGAATATATCCAGTCATACCTTGATATCCATGGGGAATTGGTTCCAGGACCCCAGAAGTTACCAAAATCTGTGAATGCTCAAGTCCCTTATTTAAATGGCACAGTATTTACATATAGCATAAGCACAGCCTCTTGTATACTTTAAATCATCTTTAGATTATTTATAATACCTAATATAATGTAACAGCTATGTAAATAGATGTTATACTATGTTGTTTAGGGGATAAGGACAAAGAAAAAAAAAAGTCTACACG
>CAUYRT010106867.1:0-22158 GCA_963574885.1 Lepilemur ruficaudatus
CTCTCAGACTATCCTAGCTTTCAACATGCCTTCCTCACTAAGCTTAATCATTTATAGCTTTTGATTTAAAGTGAGAGATACGGGCTGGGCGTGGTGGCTCATGCCTGTAATCCTGGCACTCTGGGAGGCTAAGGCAGGAGGATCGCTCAAAGTCAGGAGTTCGAAACCAGCCTGAGCAAGAGTGAGACCCCATCTCTACTAAAATTGGAAAGAAATTAATTGGCCAACTAAAAATATATAGAAAAAATTAGCCGGGCATGGTGGCACATTCCTGTAGTCCCAGCTACTTGGGAGGCTGAGGCAGAAGGATTGCTTGAGCCCAGGAGTTTGAGGTTGCTGTGAGCTAGGCTGACGCCATGGCACTCTAGCCCGGGCAACAGAGTGAGACTCTGTCTCCAAAAAAATAAATAAATAAATAAATAAAGTGAGAGATATGAGACTCTTCCTTTCACTTGAACACTTAGAGACCACTGTAGGATTATTAATTGGCCTAATTTCAATATTGTTGTGTCTCAGGGAATAAGGAGACCCAAAGAAAGGGAAAGAGATGAGGGAATGGGCAGTTGGTGGAATAGTCAGAACACACCCAACATTTATCAATTCAGTTTCCCATCTTAAATGGGCACAGTTTGTGGTGCCCTAAAACAATCAGCATAGTAACATTAAAGACCACTGATCACAGATTATCATAACAGATATAATAATAATGAAAAAGTTTTAAATACTGCAAAAATTACCAAAACGTGACAGACACACGAAGTAAGAACATGCGGTTGGAAAAACGGCACTAATGGACTTGCTTGAAACAGGGTTGGCACAATTTTCAATTTGTAAAAAGCACAGTACCTGAGAGAGGCAATAAAACAAATACAATAAAATGAGGTATGCCTGGACAGACCATTCAAATAAAACTTTCCATGCAAGAAACCAATTCAGATAAATAATATTCTATCTAGCCTTAGTTGAGGCATCATTTTAAAAAATAAGTAAAACGTGAGTGACAAAGTTAACTGTCCCATTCTTTAGGCTTTGCATTTTTTGAGAGATACATACTTCTTAAAAGACTCCTGCTAGCCCAAGCTCTGACTGCAAACTTCCTTCAGCCCTGCTGATCATAGCTCTCCAATCTCACTGGGATCCTAATCCCTTGATGGCACCTCCTTATTTCTCACCTGGAGCCCCACAGCTTCTCAACCACTCTCACTCGTGCCAGAGAGACCTTCTTGAATGCAGACAGGACCAGGTCCCCCCACTGCCTAATACTTTGCAGTGGCTCCCCCCATGGCCTTCAGAATTAGGGCTGGTGGCCTTGACTTGACGTTCAGGGCTGGTCCTGATCTGGCTCCCCGGGAACAAGGCTTGGGGAGGCTTGTGTCAATGCTCGGTCTGTGCGCTAGTCCTCATCATCACCATGGCAACCAGTGTGCTCGTCCTCGGTGCGCTCATCAGCACTGGGGACTGCCATAGCTTCTCTCGTACCAACCCAGTAATCCCCCATTCATCTGTCTGCCCGCCCACGCTCAGCACAGGCTGTCACCGTGCCCAGGGTCTGACACATGATAGGCACTGGGGAAATGGTGAACCAGTGCATGTATGAATGAATGAATGAATGAACGAACAAATGAGTATAAGGGACCTACAGATATGTATCAATTGCGTGTTGTGTAGCAGTTTCTGTGCTAGGCCCTTAATATGCATTATCTCGTTTACTTATTACAACAGCCTTATCAGGTATACACAAGTTTTAATCCTGCTTTACGGATAACAAAACTGAGGCTTGGAAAGTTTAGGGAATGTTCTCGGTGCCCTCCCCCAGCTGGTAAGAGGTGGAGCTCTGTGAGACTCCAAAGCCAGCATTCCTGCAGAGAGAGCCCACCCAGACGGAGGAGAACAAAGGCACCAGAGACCACAGTTGCCTGCTTCACACTCTAAGGGACCCACTCTCTGTAAAGAAATAAGGGCCAGGGCTGTTCAAGGACCTGTCCATTGGAGGATGAGGCCATGTCTTCCAGGCCAGTCCAGGCACCCCGACAATCCAGATAAAACCCTAATCACTCAGAACCTTAAAAACACCCAAACTTACCATTCTGCTCCATTCTTCCCTTTGGTGTCCCGACCCTCCACCCACCCCACCCTTCGCCCCCACTAAATTCCTTCTCATCCTGCCGAATCATCCTGGGTGCTTCCTCCCAGAAGCCTTCCTTGGTTCCTATCACACCCACCACACCCTCCTCCAGGCCTGCCAGTGATCCACTTCCTCCTCTGTGCTTCCTCCACCCTGCACACACCTGCCCCTGTTTATATTGTTGTTTGCTTTCGTGTTAGTCTCCCTTGCAAGATCGTAGACCCCTTGGGAACAGAGTCTGACCAGCCCTCCACATCGTCCTCCTGCAACACCCAAGATCTCAAGGCTTTGTTAAAAGAATCTGCAGCTCCAGGACCGCTACAGCCCCAACTCCCCATCCTGTGGGCCGCCGGTTTCTGCACCCCCACTCTTACCACGGTCTCACCCCTGCCCAGCCTTTTTGGACTGTTGACTTGCCCGGTTGGGGTTTGCCTCACCCCTGCCTCCTCACTGCTGTCCGTCACTCTGCCGCAGGCTCTGAGGCTGAGGGCAGCCCTGCCTCACACTCACTCCCAGGCTTAAGCCATTTCCTATCTGGACCAGGAGATTTAAAAGGAAGCTTGTGCCTCTCCAAATGCTCGGTGGTTAGCACAGAACCAGGCACTCAGTCGGCCCTGAGGAAATAAAAGTATCAACAAGCACAGCAGTTACATGTTAGGCAGTCTACTGTTGTTTTACATACATGACCTCTTTTACTCTGTGTGACCATAATACCCTATGAGGTAGATGCCACTGTCCTTATTTTGTAGATGGGGAAAGTAAGGTTCAGAGAGGTTAACAACTTGCCCAAGTCACACAGCTAGAAAATGGCCAGTCCAGGATTCAAACCAGGTCTCTCTGACCCCAAAGCCTCCCCTCCAGATCACAATACCTAGTAGATATTAATGCAACTAGGTTAATGCGAAAGCCAATGCCATGTCAGGAGGAAGGAAACATTAGCATTAATCAAGAGGTTTCCTCAAGCATAACCAGGACCTAGGATTTTTTTTTTTTTTTAGGCAGTCTTGCTCTGTCACCCTAGCTAGAGAGCAGTGACAACATCATAGCTCACAGCAACCTCAAACTGCTAGGCTCAAGCGATTCTCCTGCCTCAGCTTCTCAGGTAGCTGGGTCTACAGGCATGTGCCATTGCACCCGGCTAATTTTTTCTATTCTTAGTTGAGACTGGGTCTTGCTCTTGCTCAGGCTGGTCTCAAACTCCTGAGCTCAAGCAATCCTCCAACCTCGGCTTCCCAGAGTGCTAGGATTACAGGCATGTGGAATGTACATGGGTAAACACTCCCCCAAAGGAAAAGTCTTGTGAAGTCATTCATTGAACCATCTGAAAACATTTACTGAGCATCTTCCTTGTACCAGACACTGTTCTCTCAACTAGGAAGGAGGCAGACACAGTCCCTAACCTCAAGAGCTTATATTCTAGTGAACAAAACAGATTGTAAATAATAAACAAGTTTTATATATTAATTAAATATTTTGATGACTTCAGTGAAGTTCGAGCTAAACCCAAGGTGAATGGTGTGGGGAGAATCTCAGGTGTTTGGGTGTTTGAGGAGGTGGCCCAGCAGCTTGTTCCGAAGCATGCTTATGCTTCATGCAGTGGAATACAGCATATAGAAGTCCCATTCCCAGAAACCCCACCCACTGTCATCACCAGAAAAACCCAGGATGGCTGAGAGCCACTGGTTGAGGTCTACGAGGAAAGTTAATGGGCCATGTCCCTGACCAGTAGGAACTTCCTCATTCAGGCATTCACTTGTTCCTCCACTGGGGAAGTGCCTGAGGATGTCACATCCCACATGCCTGGTGCTGGGGACTCAAGAGAGCCAGCCTTCAATCATGGGTACAGTGAAGAAAAGAGCAGAGGAAGTGGGCTCCCTTCACCATCTCTTCTGTCTTCGCCTCCTTCCCCACAAGCCAACACAGCCCAGGAAAGTAATTCAAGCCTCCACTGCTCTTTGATGTGTGGATCTTGATGAATCCAGGCAAGGCCACCTCCAGGGTGTGCATGGGCGGGAGGGGGACTTATATGAACAATCTCAGTATCAGCACCATTCTGGTAGCCCATCATACACAATCCCACAAAAGGAACATCATGCCTCCCAGGAGGAACAGTCCACTTGCAAGGTCACCCTCCTGGAACTGGAGCTGGCTAGAAGGCCCCAGGACAACCCCATAACAAGTCCTGGAGCCCCCAGGGCACCTGGATGACCCCATTTCCATGCACAGACTAGAAAGTTAGAGAAAGCCCCAAAGGGGAAAAACAGGACTGGAGACCAAGGCCCAAGTAGGTTCCCATCTGGGCTCAGGGTAACCTCCCCAGACGGCACTGCTGGGCCCACTGCTATGACTCCAGGGGGAGCCATATTTGAGAAAGGCACTCCGAACATGGGACCCCTGAGGGCAACAGCTCAGTACAGGAACACTTACCTCACTGCAGATCTAAGGACAGTCCTGGGTTCGTGCATGTAGGTCTCCTCCCAACTCCAGTGTTTGGGTTTTTTTGAGTAGGAAGAGGAAGGCATAATCTGGCCACTGTGGTCTGGACATAGGATTTTCCCATAGCATCTCATGGATGACACTTCTGGACCCTTCAGGTGTGTACTTTATGTTTTTTATTCAAAGAGAGAAACTAGAGGAAAGAGCAGAAATGATCCTATAACCCACCCCCTGCCTCTTTCCATGACTGTAAGATATAAGCACTTACTGCTCCAGGACTACTCTCCACAGTCCCTCCATATCCTAACTGTGTTACTACTTGGGTACATGGCATGTGGTTATAACTTCTCCTAAACCCAGTCACCAAAAGCTCTTGAGACTTTCTAACTCCCAATGTGTCCACAGTGCAGAAACGAAGAAGGCAATGGTATGACAACTACCTAGGTGATCAGTAAAAGACAGATTCCATTGCAATAGAATGCTCAGAATTCTTCTGTGGGACCTAGAATTTTGTGTGTGTATCCAATACTCTCTTAAAATGGGGGAGTCCTCCCTGATCCTTGAAACTTGTTTTATTTAATATAATGATCTCGGTTATAATAGCATTAATTTGTACTGGTGGAGAAATCTCCATTTCTTTTTATCATTAGTGACCAAAGATATAGTCTTGGAGACAAAACAAGTTCTCTTGTCTGAGGCCTGCAGGTTTCAGAGTGATATCAGTGTGAAGGCATTTGGCAAATCAGGACATTGTCTAGCATTGATTGGTTGAAGGTCAATCCAGACTCTCTAAGGTTCCCCCTTCTTAGGAGATGGAAAAGCCCCTCTCCCTTCTCCTACCCTTCTGTGGACCTTCTAGAAATGGCTCAGTAGGACTGTCATTAATACACCTCCAGTGACCAAGGTCTGTAGAATGCAGAGGAGCTGGGCAGGGCACCCAGGAAAGGGTTTACAGACTCCCCAGCCTGTTTTCTGAGAAGGACCCAGGTTGGTCACCAGCACTTCTTAAAAATCCCACCTGAGGAGTACAGCTCAGGAAACCCTGTTATATGGCATCAAAGATTCTGATTAACTGCAATGACTTTCTGGGTGGGGGTGGCTGCAGGAAGTGAAATCCTGGTATAAAGGAAGGCCCTGGCTGCAGGTGGGAGCAGTTTTAGCTGAGACCTCCCGGGGACATGGATTCCCAGGAGAAATGCTTCTGATGATCAAAGCATGTGGCCATTCTATAGAAAGAGCTTTATAGGCCGGGCCTCAGCTCCCAGATTTGGGCACGTAGATGCATGTGGCGTGGATTTTGAAGCACGGCCAAGGCTCCCTGCTCTGGTCTGATTGCTGATGCCTTAATTCCACAATCAGAGCTTCCTTATTTTGGCTTAAGACTAACTCTGTAAAATGCATGATATTGGCCTCATTGCTGTGGTTTCCTTCAATGAGCGAGTTTATTAGATCCTTTCCCATGAATGGGTTTAGACTGGGAAGAGGAACAGAGGGAGCATGAGGACCCTGGCCTTCCAGGAATAGGCACCAATAAGACTGCTCTAAGTCAGAGGGAACCCAGGGGCTCACTCACAGCTCACAGGCCGACTCCAGCCTGTTTTGTTGGTCTAAAATAGTGTCCAGTGAAAAATCTGAATTTGATTTTCTGTAAGAAGGCTGCAATCCTTCCAGATTATCCCAGACCCCACCACTCTGTGCTGTCTCACCTCCATCTACTCCAACTGTGCAGGACACCTGGCCAGGATGGGGGTGAGTTTGTGACCCCCAAATCTAGTCCAGTTTTCCATTCAATGCCAAAGTCCTTTTAAAACATCATGTAGTCTTTATTCATTCATTTATTCATATGTTCATTCAAAAATATGTACTGAGCATATACTATAGGCAGCCCCCAAAATACGTAGAATTTTAGAGTGGGAAGAGAGCTTAGAGCAGGAACAGCGCTTGGAGATGTTCTAGTCTGACCACGTCATTTCCCAGGTGATGTAACTGAGGCCCTGGGAACTGCATGACTTGCTCAACCCCACAAAGCTGCTCCGAGACAGAGCCGGGTGGCCAGACTTGGCTGTCTCACTTGAGACTGCCCAGCATCTCCCCGACATCTAATTACACTCTGACCATGAAATTCCCCTAAGGGAACCGGGTTCAGTGATTCTCAAAGTGTCATCCAGGCAACCCTGGCGTCCCCAAGATCCCTTCAGGGGATCTGCGAGGTCAAAACTATTTTCATAATGATACCAAGCTATTGTTTGCTTTTGTCACTCTCATTCTTTCATGAATATACATTGAAGTTTTCCAGAGGTACATGGTGTGTGGTATCACACCATGATACCTTGGTGTGGTATCATGTCATTGAACAAGTTTGCCTAACTGTATGACCATGCCACTCTTCTCACTAAATGCTTTTTTGGAAAATATATTTTTATTTAAAAATGTATGTTATTTATGTTAATGTTTAATGGGTTTGTGCTAACACGTATTATTCTTTTAAAATGAATTAATAAGTATATTCACACTTCTCAATTTTAATTTCTTTTTCTAATAAAAATCTTAGTATTTTTATTGTCAAAGGCTCTTGCTATAAACAGTTTTCTTTTTGGTATGAATTGAAAAAGCTAATTTACATGAAGTTAATAACTCTAAGTGTTGGCAGAATGAAGCTCTTTGCTGAAGACACAACAAAGCAAGTCTCAATTTGTAATACTCTCCTTTTAAAAAAAAAAGAATCCCTATTAGCCACTAATTTCTTACGTGGTAAATATCAATAGATATAACCCACATTTAATAATTTTTAAGAGTACGAAGAAGTTCCGAGTTCAAAAGTTTGAGAACTGCTGCTCTAACAAACCTAGCAAAGGTGAATTATATTACTTGAATATTTCCAACAAGCATATAGTCATGTACAATTTGTATAATTAAAAAGAAAACAAGAACATGGGCTCCATTTTTTCTCTTTAGAAAGAAACAGAAAGTGAGGCCTTGTGGTGTGGCAGCCCCGTGACTCCTTCAAACTGCTTCAAGGATCTGTCTGACTTCCACCACCAAAGACTGGGACGAGGGACTCCAGCTCTGTGGGTGTCAAGGGCTGATGTTGGGGCTGGTGTTACCCAGATTTGCCTCTCAACCCCCCAACCTGCTCCTCCTGCGTCCGTCTTGGTGACGGGTACCATCCCAGGAGCCCAGGCCAGAAAATGGCTTCCTCCTCCCTGCTGTCCTCTTGCCTTCGGCCACATTCCCCATTGCTACCTCCTATGGCAGCCCTGGCTCCTTTCCTCTTCACTGCAATAGCCTCTGGTTGTGACAGTCATTATCTTGTGCATGGAGATGGTCCCCACGTCTACACTGGTCTCACAGCCCCTCTCATCGCCTCCATCATGCCTCCACTCTGCCCCCCAAGTAACCTTTCCATGACACAAATCTGATCCACCCCACTCAACCTTCTTTGTGGCATAAAAGATCCTTCATAATCCAGCCCCTGAGGACCTATCTGGCCCCAGCACCTCACACAGCTCTCCAACTTTATCCTCCGCCATGAAGTCTCCTGGTATGTCTCCAAACCTGCCGACATGGGGGTTTAGGAGCCTTTCAACTTGGGGCTTGGAGTTCCCCCAGCTGGGACTGCATTTCCTTCCTGCTTTTCTGCCTAACTCTATACTTTGTCTCAGCTCAAGAATGTGCTTCTTCTAAAGGAAACCTCAGCTCCTAGGAAGACTCGGTATAGAGCTAAGCATACAGTAAGTGTTAAACAAACGAGTGAATCCCTTATTTAAAAACATGCTATGGTGTTTGTTAAATGCCCCTGCCTTCTTAGCATAGCATAATGGACTTAACTGATAACCACCATCCTACGGGGCAGGTGAGTAGTCTTCGCTCCAGACGCCAGGCCTCACTGCGTGCTCCGTAAGGTAGAGAGAGACCTAACCCTGGCACTTGGCCTAGAAGTTGATTTTCTCTTAGTATGTCTTTAATATCTATTGTTTTCTTGTCTTTTGCTTATTTTTCCTTAAAATGGAATTATAGGACAGGATGGAGATAATTTGTGGTTCTAATAAACTGATATCTGGTTCATGGGTTCTGTCATTTTAAGGTTAATAATACAATACTTAAAAATATTTCCCTAGTATAAATAATGCATGGATATTACTCTCATCGCTTTCTCATGAAAAACAATACTTCTTTATAACATTAACGTGGGTAGCATCTTCTTTATAGTGTCAGTATGAAATAGGATAGGTTGTCCATAGAATCTTTGCCTGTTAAAATAGCCTGTGATCCCTATTTCTTATTAACAAAGGAAACTTTATAGGAAGAAGAAAATCTATTGAAATAACCCATTTTAGGTCAAGCCCCTAAAACAGGATTTATCACATGGTAGTGAACAATAAATGCTAGTTCTTCTTCCTTCTGCGATTAAAGCCCAATTTGACAAAATTAAGTCCAGAGTTTTCAGCATGCCGTGTACATCCCTATTGATTTGATCCCCTCCTCCCCTGCAATCTGCCACTCTCCCCATGAAACTTTGTGTTCCAGCAATATAATTTGCTGGTGGCCGTTGGATACACAGTGTCACGCTGTTTCTCAACCCTTCGCCCTCACTTGCCTGATTCCTCGGCTGGGAATGCACTTGCCCCATCTAACTTCTGGCCTTCCTGACTCAGAAGGGGTGTCACAGATTCTCCGGAAACACCTCCAATCCTTCCCAGCTTGAGTTAGCTTCGCCACCTTGGAGCTCCTAGGAATTTTAGGCTTATCACCATCATACTCATGTAACCTCGGGCTCAGGACCTGACCTCACATATCTTAGTTTCCTCGTCTGTGAAATGGAATAATAGTCTCAACCTCACAGGTTCATCAGGATAATTACTGGAGATATATATGTAAAGTGTTTAGAATAATGCTTGTCACATATTAATCACTCCCTACATTCTAGCTATTAAATTTATTTTGGTAGCACTTACCACATTGAAAATACCTGTGCACTTATCTACACATATATGAGAATATCTTTTTTCTCTGTTTCCAAGAATAGCAGACCTCCTGTTTACTAGCAAGAGCTCTACACATGGAACTAATGCTTTATATCACTTAAAATTCTATCATCTATCAAAGTCCATACACAAATTTATGCCACAGTAGTCAGCAAAGGACACTATTTCACGTGCTGATCTTTTACTTTACTTTTGCAAACTTTTTTCCCGAAACCTGAATTAGGTTGCCAAACTGTTGTAAATTGTAATGGCTATATACATATTTATTCATTTTCCTTTATATTTATGTCATTTTAAAAGCTATATACATGATTATTCATTTTGATTTGTATTTTTATAATTAATTGTGTTATGAACATCTTTGTCATTAAAAAAGAAATGTTTTCTTATGGTAGCAGGAATTGTCTGGTCAAATCATATAAATACCTTTATAGCCCCTGAGAGCGATCACTACAATGACCTCCAAAGGGACTGGGCAGATACACGATTTCTCACCAACCCATTTCTTCCCAGACTTATCATCATTGGATTTTATCACTGGTTCTGTTATTTTAATGGAGTTATAATGGTACCTCTGAGTTGTTTTTGTCTTTTTTTAAAGCATGTAAAAGTTTACTCCTCTGTCATAAAAACATTTGGGTTCTCTGAGGGCAGTGGCGAGATCTCGATGATCCCTGCGTCCCCACTCCATTGCACAGTGACCGGCACACAGCAGGAGTTCATTAAATATGAGCCGAAATCTGGTGAAATTACTATGACCATTGGCATAATCTCCACTTTCAGAAAAATTTTTTGGAGAAAATAGAATGCTAGGAATATGGGTATATGCATGCCAAGTGACAGTCATGTCACTTGTATGTATGGCCCAACCATCCCTACAAGGACCGCAAGCCACACTTTAAAAGGCTCCACATTCCAGCTTGTCACACCCCAAACACCTGGCTACATTATCCTGGGGCAGGTCCCTTGTCATTGGTCAAGGGTTTAGGTTACGGGATCTATTGAATTGCTAGCCATGCCAATGCTCACGATAAATTGGTTTATGCTTTAACTTGGCCTTAATCAGCACAGACACTAAGTAATGCCTGCTCAGCCTATGTTCACCCGTATTTAGTCCATCTGGCTCTTGTGGCCATGTCTCCCATTCAGACAGATAAGAGAAACTCACTATCAGATCAGGATCTAAGTTGTAAAAATGTTCTCTCTAAATTATAGGTAGAGTCAGGTCATGGAATTACCAAGAGTTGTTAAGCTCTATCCATCTACATTATCATTTTGAACTATGCCCAAGAAGCCAAGATTTACCTCAGAACCTGAGGCAATGCTGCTAAAATGTCCCAAGCCAAATAAACAATACTAAACATAGAGAAGCCTTTATTTTACTTAATGAATAAAGCATTTTTAAAATTTATATAATATTCTAAATTGAACTAACCCGTTATTATCAATACTACTTAATGAAGTCTTATAAAAACTGCCAATAAATAAACTAAAAAACAAAAAAGATAAAAAATAAATAAAAAACAGAAACAAACAAAAGAATAAAAACTGCCATTAGATATTATACAAAACTAAGAAATAAAAAGCCATTCTGGTGACCCACAGCCTCAGCATCATGATTAGGGATGATGACCCAGGTTATGATCTAGGCTTAGTTTGTATACCTAATCATTATGACAAAAATTTGCAAAAGGTGTTTGTTCTCATGAACTAATTATGGTCAGGACTAAATGTCTTGCCCAAGACATGATGAAGGAGACAGGAGACCTTCCCATGGTAGCCCTCTATGCACTCCAGGGGGACTATAAATTTTTGATGACCTGCTGGATTACATCAAAGCACTGACTAGAAATAATGATAGATCCATGCCTGTGACTGTAGGTTTTATCAGACTGAAGAGTGACTGTAATAATCAGTCAACAGGGGACTTGAGTAAGTGGTGGCAGTGCTTTCCCAACTTTAACTGGACAGAATGTCTTGACTGTTGAGTATATAAGCAACATCGGTAAAACAACACAAGCCTTGGGTTCCGTGTTGAAGTGGTATAATCCAAAGATGGCCAAGGTTGCCAGTTTGCTGGTGAAAGTATTGGATATAGGCCAGACTTGGTTGCATTTGAAATTTCAGACAAGTTTGTTTCAGGATATATCCTCGAGTATAATGAATACTTCAAGGATGTGAATCATGTTTGTGTCATTAGTGAAACTGGAAGAGCAAAATACAAAGCCTAAGATGAGAGTTCAAGTTCATTTGGAAACATCTGGAGTTCCATTGACATCGCCAGTAAAATTATGAAAGGTCCTAGTTCTGTGTCCATCTGCTCAGTAGAGCTTTTTGTGTGTGCATTCTGAGGATTTTATCTGTTTTGTATTTTAGAAATGTCAGTTGCTGCATTTCTTTTTGTTGTTGTTCTTGAGCCTGAGTCTTGCTCTGTTGGCCTGGGTAGAGTACAGTGACATCAACATAGCTCCCTGCAACCTCCAACTCCTGGGCTCAAGCAATCCTCCTGCATCAGCCTCCCAAGTAGCTGGGACTACAGGTGCATGCCACCACACCCATGTAATTTTTCTACTTTTAGTAGACATGGGGTCTCACTCTTGCTCAGGCTGGTCTTGAACTCCTCAGCTCAAGCAATTCACCCGCCTCAGTCTCCCAGAGTGCTAGGATTATAGGCGTGAGACACCGCCCCCACCAAAACTTATTAAACACAGGTTGCTGAGCTCTGTCTCAGAGCTCCTGATTCAGTAGGTCTAGGGTAAGGCCAGATAATCTGCATTATAACCTGGCAATTCAAGTTCCCAAGGACCATACTTTGAGAACCACTGCTAGAGAGGGTATCCTGCCATTGGGCTGGATGTTGGACTAGATACTTTCCAAAGTCTCTTCCAGCTTTGAGATTCTGTGAATCCATGGAAGCCTCACACAAGACATTCAGATTCCAAGGAGCTGTATTTGCTCCAAGAATGATACTCAGTGCACTTCAGTTCAAAGAAGCAAGTATTTATGGAACACCCATTATATTCTTAGTAGTATGCTAGGTATGCTAAGTACTATTAAAAACTTATAGCAAATGATCCCAGCTCTCAGCAACCTTGCAACTGAATTGGAAAGGCAAGCCCTAGCTCTTTCACTTGGCTCCTGTGTTTTCACCTATTTGACAAATATGTATTATTTTTCTACTCTTCTCCAATCTATGAGCTAGGCTTAGGGGATACCCAGGTGAACAAAAAATATAATCCAACCTAGGAAGCACTTAGGAGAGGTACAACCTTTCTAAAGCTTAATTTATTCGTGTATAAAAGGGAAATGGTTCCTACTTCCTAAAATCATGGTGAGGATTAAATTAGATTATGTTGTCAAAGAGCCTAGGACAGTACCTAGTACATAGTCTAGATGCTCAATAAATACTTCTTTTGTCTGGCTGGGATGCTTCATAGTAAAAGTAGGGTGCGATCTGGTCTCCAAGAGTTGAGGAAGTAAATTCACAGCTATCGCATCTCCATGGAACAAGTGTTTTTGTGAATATCCCTCATTGTGATCTGGCTCCTGTCATTGCTACAGTTTCCCCTTCTCTACTAATAGCAGCAGAACTGAGTCTCAGAGGACCCTGAGAGAAGCTCCAAGGCCAGTGTCATCACAGGAGCTGCCACTTGCAAGTATCCTGGAAGGTGATGAGCTGAAAAGCAGCAATCTGCAAAATTTCCCAGCCTCAGCACCACTGACATTGTAGACTGCATAGTGTTATGTTGGTGATGGGGGTCTGTCTCATGCATTGTAAGATGTGTAGCAGCATCCCTGGCCTCTGTCGACTAGATGCCAGGTGCACCCCTCCCCAAGTTGAAACACTCAAAAATGTTTCCAGACTTGTCCAAATGTCCCGATGGGACAAAATCACCCCTGATTGAGAACCACAAGTATAGAGGGACTCACACACAGAGTTACCAGATTTAGCAAATAAAAATACAGAACCCCTGAAAAAAAAACCCATATAATGGAAAAAAAATATTTGTAAACCATCAAATAAAGGATCAATTTCCAAATATGTAAAGAACTCCTATAACTAAACAACAACAACAAAAAACCCGTTTAAAAATGAGCGAAAGACTTGAATAGACATTTCTCTAAGGAAGTATATAAATGTCCAATAATCACATGAACATATGTTCGACATTACTAATCATTGGGAAAATGCAAGCGAGATACTACTTCACATCCATTAGTATGGCTACTATAAAAGAAACAAAAAGGGAAATACTATAACAAGTGTTGATGAGGATATGGAGAAATTAGGACCCATGTGCATTGCTGGTGGGAAGATACAATGGGCAGCTGCTATGGAAAACAGTTTGGCAGTTCCTCAAAAGTTAAAGGTAGAATTACCATGCGATCTGGTAATTCCACTTCTAGGTATAGACTTAAAAGGACTGAAGGCAAGAACTCAAACAAATACTTTGAATACCAATGCTCATAGCAGCGTTACTCACAATAGCCCAAATGTGGAAACTACCCAAATGTCCATGAGCAAGAAGAATGGATAAACAAAGTGTGGTGTATACATATGTAATGGGATATTTATTATTCAGCCTTTAAAAGGAATGAAATTCTGATATGTGAATGAACCTTGAAAATATTACACTAAATGAAATCAGCTGGACACAAAAGGAGAAATATTGTTTGACTCCACTTTTGTAAGGTACCTAGAAGAGGCAAATTCATAGAGACAGGAAAAATAACAGGTGTTAGTAGAGGATGCAGAGAGAGGAGAGTGAGAAGTTATTTCTTGATGGGTACAGAGCACCTGTCTGGGATGATGAAAAAGTTCTGGAAATGGATAGTGGTGATGGTTGCACAGCATCGTGAACGTACTTGATGCCACTGAAGTGTACATATAAAAATAGTTTCAGAAGTAAACTTTACGTCATGTATATTTTATCACAACAATTTTTTTAAATACAGGACCATTTAATTCATTTGAAATTCCGTAAACAACAAATAATTTTTTGGCATAAGTACATCCTATGTAATATTTGGGGTATACTTATTCTAAAAAGTTATTTGCTGTTTTTCTGAAATTAAAATGTAACTGGGCATCCTGTATTTTATCTGGCGACCCTGACAAAAGATCATCAGAGTCTCAACCTAGGTAGGAACAAAAAAATGAAGGGGATTTCAGACATGCTTGAGGATTAAAATTAATAGGACTTGGAGACCAACTAGAATGAGCACATGCTGAAGACGGAAGAAATGAGAATAGTGTTGAGATTTCTGTTTACAACACAGAGGTGCCCTAGATGGAAATAAAGAGCTACCGTGACCACTCAGCCCGTTCATTTATTCAACTAAGCTGTATCTCTGCCTGGCATTGTTATAAGAGCTGAGAAGACCTCAATGAGTAAATAAGGAGCTTATCATCCAAGCGGACAAGTAAGGAGACAGGAGCAATCGGTATGACAAGCTCCATGACGGGCAGTACCTACTGCCGGGGGTTGCGTAGGAGAGGCACCCGGAAGGGATCAGACAGTAGTCACTGGGATCTGGAGTGGGGGAGGAGCGTCATCACAAGAGCTCTTGGAAGAGAACCCAGGACAGTGCTGGCCTCCTTGACTGCCACCAATAGTGGCCCTGCAGACCATGGGGAATCTCACTTTGTCATTGCTTTCCAAAAACCAATGCCTGTCTAAGGAGGAGTTTCACCTTCCTACCCCCAGAAGAACCTGTTGCCAGCAAACTCAGATACAATCTTGCAAACTGAAATGACTGCCTTCCACCCTGCTACTGCCTTCCTGGAGCAATGACTTTAAAGATAAAAATAAATAGAATATATCACTGGGGTCCACAGGTTTCCCAGTGCCCAACGTGCAGCAGAGTGGGGGCCTGGGAAATGCGCAGCTTCTAAGTCAGGTTGATGTCTCTGCTTGGCTTTGGCCCCTGCCATTGCCTCATATACCCTGTATATCCACAAATCATTAATTTCTTAAACATGTTGTAGCACCACTAAAATTACAATCACAAAACGCACCATTAAAGGACTTGGGCTCGTTCAGGAAGAATGAGTCATGAAGATTAAAGAAAAGCCAGTTCTAAAATCCTGGCTTTTCTTGGGAAATTCCCTGAGGCAACTCAGCAGGGAATTAAATTGCCCTGTTAGTGGGCTAGATTCTTTGTAACTTTCTGAACCTAGAGACACAGCTCCTCATTTCTTTTGGATCTTTCCACTGGGTAGACAGGGTGGATTTCTTGCCAAGTTCGGGGAAGATTTAGTGGTGTCTGGGTGATAAATCAGCCAAGATCCTGGGGTGGGACCAGGTAACCTACATATAGGCTAGACTTTGATTTCAACCCAAGTGAGTGTAACCTTATTTTATTATTGAGTGGGCAGGCGCGGCACAGAGGTAGAGCCAGAGAACAAATGGGCTCCAACAGACTTTTAGGGCAGTGAGACATTCTGTGTGCTCCGGTAATGGTGGATACATTATACATTTGACAAAACCCATAGAATGTACAACACAAAGAACGAACCCTCGTGTAAACTGTGTCGATATTGACTCATCACTTATAACAAATGTACCACACTAATGCAAGATGCTACTAATAGAAGAAACTGGGTGGAATGTGAAGGAGCATATGGGAACTCTATACTTTCTGCTCAATTTTTCTGTAAACCTAAAACTGCTGAAAAAAAAAAATAAAGTCTATTAATTTAAAAGGGGGTGGGAGCAATGTTGCAGAGTTCTTCCAGAGTGGGAGTGGGATAGAAGCAGGACAGGCAAGAATTGGACAAATTCATAAATGGGTAAGGTTGAAGCAAGCAGAACTGTAGCACCTGTAGGATAGGGACAGTTTTATTAACCTCTGTATGTGCAGCACATCATGATATATTTGCTGCATGAATGAATGAATGTATGAATGAAGCAGAGAAACTGATTTGATTATATTTTAAGGCAGTCATTAACAGGTAAATGAATTAGAAATACCAAAGAATCTTTCTCAAAATATATGAGCTATATATGAGTCCTTCTGCCTCAGCCCATAAGATTTGGAACACACATCTGATTGTGCACATGTGTGCTTGCGTGCACACGCACACACACAGTTGCCTCCCCCCCCACCCCATCTCCTGAGTTGAGAGGTACAGTATTTAGAGGACTTCCTCACCCTTGATGCACACAGCCATAGGATAAATGCCCTGTGTTGTCTGGGGAGACCAGGCTTGGAAAGAATCCTGTCTTTGCCAAACTGATTTTGCATTTTACAAAGCATTGCAATCAAACAGAGCGAGTGGCTGCCCAGCAGCCCAAGAATGGAATCATTTGCTTCTCTTCCCACTGCTTCTCTCTACTTGAGTGGAAGCCTTTCTTAACAAGACCTGGACATCCAACAGTCACCAGATTGCCCCCACCTGTTCTTCCAAGGCCGTGATAGCAGACAAGTAGCAGCAATGTGAACACTCTCAGACCTGCGTATAGTTCATTTTCCTCTGGATATGGTGCCTGTGGAAATTCATTTTATGGAAACTATAGCCCTTGTAGTTATGGATATAATGGTTTGGGCTATAACCACCTCCATATAGATAATCTTCCACCCAGTAGATTTGTTCGTCAAGCTGAAGAAAGTAGCAGAGGTTCGTTTCAGTCCATTGAAAGTCCTGTGTATGCATTTGCCTCTGCCAGCATGATGAGGGATGCTACCTTTTCAGCTACCTGTTAATATAACAGTTTCAGGGCTGTAGTGGATGCAGCAAATCACTTTTCTTGATTAAAAATATACTTTACAGAAGTTTTTTCACCTTTTGCATCAGTGAGACCTATAAGGTATCTTGACAGACAGTTAAACAGTGACGATAGGTTTAAGAAGAGGATCTGAGAATGAGGGACCTGTGGGCAGAAAGTGAAGGAACTGTGGCTTGCCTTGGTGCTGAGGATGGAACAACTAACTCAGCAAAATCTTGGCCAATATTCTTGTTCTTTGCTGTCATCTTTGGTGGTCCTTGCCTTATCTGGGAACTGCTGCCTACCCACAGCGATGAAGTAACAGACAACACCAACTGGGCAAGTGGCGAGGATGATGGTGTAGTTGCTAGAACAGAATATGATTTTGCTGCCATATCTGAAGAAGAAATTTCTTTCTGGGCTGGTGATATGCTAAACTTAACTTTCAAAGAACAGCTACCCAAAATATGTGGTTGGCTTCTGGCTAGTCTTGATGGTCCAACAATAGGACTTATACCTACAAAGTATGTCAAAATTCTTGGTAAAACAAGAGGTGGGAAATGGTGGATACACAGTTTTTTAGGCTTAGTTTTTGCTACAGAAACTACAAATAAAATGCTCAATTGCCATTTAGAATATGATAATGCTATTCGATGTGTTTTTGTTTCACAATGCTTTTAAATGTAGTTAACTTTCAGTGCACTGAATATTTCCCTAGAAAACTGGAAAATTTGTATGTTTGTGATCATACTATAGGTTAACACTATCAGGAGTATAGGTTTATAAGAATGCATTTACAGATATTACTGAAAACTTTGAATTGATTGATAAAGATTGTGATTTAGGATTTTTATCTTTTTTCTTATAGACTTTGTTTACCAAATGAGTAATTCTAGAACAGTTCAAACCAAAACATACAGGAACCAAGTATATACTCAGCATAAAACTTTACTAAAGGCTTCTTAGGAACCCCTCTTTTCAAATGACAATATAATAAGTAATGTATCATTTAAAATAGAAATCTTGACACTGTGCAGAAAAAATACTTAATAATAAAATTTATTTATCTTAGGCTTATTTTTCTAACATCCAGGGTTAGCCTTCAAGTTGAAGAGACAAAAGTTTCTTGTATATTATTTTCCATTTGTGTTCTACAATTAAAGGTTTTCTTTGATTTGTTAGAGAATAATTTATGGAAATTTTGTTTTTGTTTTTGTTTTTTTGAGACAGAGTCTCACTCTCTTGCCTGGGCTAGAGTGCCATGGCATCAGCCTAGCTCACAGCAACCTCAGACTCCTGGGCTGAAGCGATCCTTCTGCCTCAGCCTCCCGAGTAGCTGGGACTACAGGCATGAGCCACCATGCCCGGCTAATTTTTTTTTCTATTTTTAGTTGTTTGGCTAATTTCTTTCTATTTATGGTAGAGATGGGGTCTGGCTCTTGCTCAGGCTGGTCTTGAACTCCTGAGCTCAAGCTATCCTCCCGCCTCGGCCTCCCCGAGTACTAGGATTATAGGCATGAGCCATCACACCTGGCCAGAAATTTTGTCCTTGAAACAAATTTTTAGCAAAACAAATTGTTAAATTTGGTGTTGAGACATCTAAATTGAATGCTAGAAGTAAAGTAGAAGTGAAATATTGAGTCAACACTATTTAGGTTAGAAAAGATTAGTCATCAGGATAGAATTTGTGACTACTACTAATGATGTATAGGGAGAAGTGCACAGCACAGAGTAAACGACAAATCAATTTCACTTTTCTAAAGGTGTTTATTGTTTGGCTAAGTATGCTAAATTGCAACACACATTATCTGACTGGTGACTATTTGTGTCTCAAAATTCCCTTTCTATTAAAATTCTGGAAAAGGAATTTAGGACTAGAATAAGCAGAGAAATTTTGTAACCTTTTTTATCATGACAGTTTTAGAATAAAATTTTTTTAGCTGAATTAAATGTGATGTTCAAGACTCCAATATTATTTTTAGGAATCTATTTAAGGAGTGCTACTTTATAGAAATTACTAACTGAAACCAAAACATTTTCAATTAAATAAAATAAATCATAAGTAACAGTAAAAGAAAACACCCAATGCTAAGTGAATGTTTGTTAGAGGGAGGGAGAAAAAAATACATGAACAAATGAATGAATTCTTTGATACACAGCTTCATGATTTATGAACATATGAACCGTACACCTCTGGTCAGAGATTCACTTTTTAAAAATTAAAATGTAAGTGATGAAGACCCATCAATCAGCTCCTAGAAGGGATCTAGGAGCCCAGGAGAAAGTTGACTATGGAAATAATTGCTAACATTTTACAGAGAACACAGTATCTTAAATCAATCAGGCAGGTTAGGCAGAAACCTGCTACGTTCAAATCCCCTCCATATGTGCTGAGAGATGACAACTGGAACTTTCTAGAATTTTCCAGAACTAGACTAGGGGTCAGCAAACTTTTTCTGTGAAGGGCCAGATAGCAAATATTTTCAGTTTTGCTGGCCAGGTGGTCCCTGTTGCAACTACTCAGCTCTGTTGTAGAGTGAAAGCAGCCACAGACAATGTGTAAACAAATGGGTGTGACTGAGTCCCAGTAAAACTTTATTTACAGATACTGCAATTTGAATTTCACATAATCTTCACATGTCGCAAAATGTTATCGTCCTTTTAATTTCTGGAATAAGTGAAGCACTGAGGGTTTCAGGGCGGTGAAACTATTCTGTATGAGACTGTAATGGTGAATACACATCATTTTGCATTTGTCAAAGCCCATAGCACTGTACGACACACAGAGTGAACCCTAATGAGAACTGTGGACTTCAGCTAACAATTAATAATGTACCAATATCAGTGTATTATTTTTAATAAATGTAAATGTACCACACTATTGCAAGGTACTAAAAGGGGAAACTGTGTGCTGGGAGTGAGGGGGTCAGGAAGGGGGCTATATAGACCTCTGTGCCACCTGTTGAATTATTCTGTAAATCCAAACCTGTGCTTAAAAAAAAAAATCCTAAAAATAGTGTAAATATATGTATCTCACACATGAAAGTTGCTTTGGAAACCAGTTAGTGAGGGCCAATAGCAGGTCCCAGGTAGGACCATCATTTAATTGGGTCCAACAGTGATTGCAATGGCCTGGCAGAAGTGTCAGGGCCACCCACCCCCTCTCTGTAGTCACTGAGAGTCAGAGGGACCTTTGGCAGGGTCGTGAACTTACCATTGTCCTGTCACAGAGCAGTGGCAAGACTCTCTGCAGAAATAATAAGATGAGATCAGAAGCTCTCAGATTTTTAGGAAGCTGCAGGACAAATTTCTGCATTTGTTGCAGAGATTAATCATAATACAACGGAATAGGAAGCAAGGTAGGAAGGAAAGAAGGGCTAGAAGACGGAAAAAGGAGAGAACACCCAGCTCAAGCTCTGCTCTGCCTGCTTTTCTGAATCTCTAAGCAACATTCTCTAATTCAGGGCCCCTGAGAGGCAGACAGAACTCTGAAGTCAGATATGATTTCGTGTCCTGTCTCTCCTATCAGATGCTGATAGACTAGAAGGTAAACATGCACTTGTAAATTCAGACAAGGCCAGGCACAGTTGCCTATGCCTATAATCTCAGCTCTTTGGGAGGCTGAAGCAGGAGGATCGCTTGAGCCCAGGAGTTCAAGGCTGCAGTGAGCTATGATTGAACCATTGCACTCCAGCCTGGGTGACAGAGTGAGGCCCCATCACTTAAAAAAAAAAATTCAGACAAATATGGACAAACCACTGTGTTCTGAGAAGGCTGAAAAGAATTTGAGAATTAAGTTAGAGTGGTTTCCTTAGGTCAGTTAGTATCTAATAAGCACTAACTATGTATCAGGCTCTGTGCTGGGTAAGGATTGAGACAAAGTGAGCAGAACTCTGTGTCCCTGACTTCAGGGAAATTAGGAGGCTAACCTTCTGGACTGTCTTTATTTATTTTCTCTCTCTGAAGAAAGAGTGTATTCCCTCTGCTCTTTAGCGCATCAAGATAAGCACAATTCTGGTTGGAAACGTCCTCTCTTAAGGCTCTACTCCCAGCTAAGACCCCAGGGCAAGCTTCTAAACCTGAATCATCCAATATGTCAGCCACTGGCCATCTGAGGCTAAATGAGCACTTAGAACGTGGCTAGAATGATGGAGGAACTACATTTTTTTCTTTAATTTTAATTAATTTAAATTTAATAACTGATACAATTCAGTTATTGGGAAGTGTTTCAGTATGTTTAGAACAACCTAAATATGTAAATCTACATTTTCAACTGTAAATTTTATAAAATCTAAACACAGATCAAGTATTTCTAGTGAAAATTTAACATCCAAATTGAGATGTGCCATAAGTGTAAATATACACTGGGATTCAAATATTTAGTATAAAAAACCATTAAATATTTTATTAATAATTCGTATATTGATTACATGGTTAACTATCTTTTTTAAAAAATCAGGGTACAATTGAGGTATAATAATAAATGTATTATTTATACTAATTTTCTTTTTTAGTATTTTAACTTTTACTACATGAAAATAATACATAAGTAGCTTACATAAAATTTCTTTTGGACAGCACAGCTCTAAAATGATTACAACTTCCAGGTTGGTCTCCAAACTCCAGTGATCCCAAGCTTTGCTGCCTTGTGTCTCTGTGCCAGAAAGTCCCTTCTCAAACTCTATTTTTCACATGGCAGTCTTCCACTTAGTGCTTTCCAGTTACCTGTCATATCCAATCTTTTTTGGTTTTTTTGAGGCAGAGTCTTGCTCTGTTGCCTGGGCTAGAGTGCCGTGGCATCAGCCTAGCTCACAGCAACCTCAAACTCCTGGGCTCAAGTGATCCTCCTGCCTCAGCCTCCCAGAGTGCTAGGATTACAGATGTGAGCCACCGCGCCCAGCCC
>CAUYRT010106868.1:0-44228 GCA_963574885.1 Lepilemur ruficaudatus
AACCCCATTAAAAAGTGGGCAAAGGACACGAACACAAACTTTTCAAAAAAAGACAGACTAATGGCTAACATATATAGGAAAAAATGTTCAACATCTCTAATCATCAGGAAAATGCAAATCAAAACCACAATGAGGTATCACTTAACTCCAGCGAGAATTGTCTTTATCAAAAAGTCCCCAAACAATAAACGCTGGCCTGGATGCAGAGAGACAGAAACACTCATACAATGCTGGTAGGACTGCGAACTAGTCCAACCTCTGTGGAAAATAATATGGAGATACCTCAAAGAGCTACAAGTAGAACTACCCTTTGATCCAGCAATCCCATTATTGGGCACCTACCCAAAGGAAAAAAAGACATTCTATAAAAAAGACATCTACATTAGAATGTTTAGAGCAGCACAATTCACAGTTGCAAAAAAGTAGGAACCCAAGTACCCATCAATACATGAGTCGATTTTAAATTTAGTATATGTATGCCATGGAGTACTGCTCAGCCATAAAAAACAATGGTGATCTAGCACCTCTTGTGTTATCCTGGATACAACTGAAGTCCAATCTACCAAGTGAAGGATCACAAGAATGGAAAAAACAAGCATCACATGTACTCACCATCAAATTGTTATTAACTGATCAACATTTATGAGCACATATAGTAGTAACGTTCACTGGGTGTGGGGCAGGTGGGCGGGAGGAGGAGAGTATGGGTATATTCATACTTAATGAGTGCGATGTGCACCATCTGGGGGATGGACACACTTGAAGCTCTGACTTGGGTGGGGCAAAGGTAATATATGTAACCTAAACATTTGTACCCCCGTAATATGCTGAAATTAAAAAAAATTTAAAAAAGTATAATTCTTTGTCAACGTATTTAATCAACTGAGGAAAAGTTTCCTGTTTTTAATTAAAATGATTCTACATTCTGTATTTATTTTATCAAGATCCATGAAAGCACTACTATACATTACCCAAACTCAATTCCAGGTCTTCCCCAATATTCACCTACTAGGTTTTTTCATCGAACTTATTTTCCAGCTAAATAAACTTTTCTTATTATTTTTATTTTAAAGTAATTTATTTCCTCATGCAACTTCTAAAATATTTTGGTAGTAAAATATGACATGCTTTATAAACAAATCCATAGGAATATCTTATATAGAAGGGGTTGAGAAATATGAATGAGCAACTTTGAATAATATGAATTGAATTAATAAATTAATGTTAGAGGGCAAGGGAAATATATACAGTTAATGTTTCTCCAAAGGTTCAACAAAGTGAAAGTTCTTATTCTGAAAACAAAGTGCTATGCAATTAATCTGAAAGCCATGAATCCTTTTCTATTAACTATGGAATTTCAACTCTGTACCCCACAAAAAACATGATCTGTATTTCCTTATGTCATTCTTTCCAACCTAGAAAGAATTTACCTTACCATCTGCTTATTGAGATTCTACTCTCATACTCAAATTATATCCCAACTCTTAGGAATTTTCATACAAATATTTTGTCCTAACAGAGGATCTCTCTTCCCTAATATAAAAATGTTATTAGCAAGTACGTAGTAGCAGCAAGTATGTGCTAGTAACAAATATGAGCATAAATTACATATCATCATCAAATACAGTATTAAGAAATTCGATTCTGGCGACAAAACCTCTTTGTCAAGAAAAATTTTACTTTAAAAATGAAAAATTTGCTTAAGTAGATTAGAAATGGAAGCGGAGCTAGGCCTGGAATTATAGTAGTGAAATTCTGCTCCAAGACTCTCAAATACTCCCTTCACTCTCCCTTACCCTATACCTCACTCACCCCCTCAACCTGAGAGTTTCTCCAGGAATCCAGTTTAAAAATCACTGTTCTAATATAATCCTGTATTAATATAGATAGAAAACTAAGGCCCAGGGAATCTGATTGAATTACCAAAACCACATGCTAGAGGGATCACTGATTCTGCCAGATCTCCCTCTCTCTTAAGCATCTCTCTACTATACCATCTATTCCACATGCAAAACTCAGTACTTGTCTCTACAGAAAACATCCCAACAGGACAACTTCTTCTATGGAGATTCTGAGAATCTTGGTATCTGTATAATTTAAAACAGCTAGCACATTACCGAGCTAAAACTCAATGAATACGTCTAAACTGAGTCATCACAGAAATTACTGTGCACACTTCTTGAACTATCTCTTTCTGAATAAGAAGAACCATTTGAACAACTGTTAAGGAGAAATTTATCAGAGCTTAGGATATCAAGCTTCTAGTCAGAGGGACTACTGTTTTTCAACCCACTGTGATGTCCTCTACATAAGCCTACGAGGAGCAACTCCTTGTTACATACTTTAAGGTGGCACACATGTGCAGGAAGCATCAGCCAAGGAGGTATACAGAGAAAGTCAACACAAACAATGGGGGCCAAACAGTATTAAACTGTTCCCTGATTATCCAAAATTGAAGTGATCTTTCTTCTCTCCTTTCCCTATAGTGGTAACTCTTCATAATTAACTTGACAATTATTCACGTTCTGCTTTGTGGTATGCTGTATTTTGCATTTTGGTTGTTTCAAAAGTCACAAAGTATTTTCCATGTCTAGAATTAAATGGCAAATTTCTTATGTGCTTATTTATATTATCTCTCAAACACCTCAAAAGAGTGTTTGAAAAGAGTTTACTGCATTAGGTCTCATACAGTGACCTTTAGTTGTTTCTAGGACCTTAGGTTCACCTCTCTGCTGGATTGCTAGATATTATCCTTCTTTTAAACCCATCCCAATGTCTAGTCTTATTTATGGCAAGAAATATTCATTTAATAAATACTATTTATAGATTGGAATACATTGGAATTTTCATTCTTCTATATTTTATTGATTTTTTTTTTTTTAAGAGACAGGGTCTGGCTGTCACCCAGGCTGGAGTGCAGTGGCCCTATCATACATAGCTCACTATAACCTCAAACTCCTGGACTCAAGTGATCCTCCCACCTCAGCTTCCCAAAATGCTGGGATTACAGGTGTGAGCTACTGTGCCAGCTACTGAAGGTTCTTTATCAAAGAACAACTCAAAATGTGCTGAGATACATGAGTTGTCATTTCCTTAATAAAAACTACAGAAATTTTGGATAGATGTTTACCTATCTAATATTAAGGCAAGAGGTGAAAAGTAATGGTCAGGAGCTAATAACACAGACTCTTCAGATACTCTGAGCAGTACAGCAGATGTGGAAGGCCAAAAACAATCCTTAATTTCCATAATCTGAATATAAATAACCAAATTCATCAGAGACATACAAAGAGATGGCTACTTTGTGGTTCATACACTCTCAGATTAATGGAGTCTCACCTGACTGATAAATATATGACAAATTTCACTGGCTTACTTCTGATAAATCAGAACTAATCTTTAATCACGACAAAATATTCATAATCTAATCCTTTTATCAAATTGACTACCACTGCAGGAGTCTCATGTGTTTGCACAATTAAAAACCCATGTTAGCTGTATATAATAAGGCATTACATTTGATGCAAATCCCTTTCTATTGAAATAAGTGCCAAGCTGACAGCAGGAAGTAGCTGATAAGAAAGCAACAAGGCATTGCTGATGGCATTCTCGATAACTGAACACCAACTCATAAGCATTCAGTCTACAGCCTATTACCCAAACAGCTCATTTTTAAAAAGCACAGATCAAGGGAAGTGTCCTTTTGCTGCATCTTAGTCACAAAGCAAGAAATTACCTTTAAAAAGATAGACAGGTGATAAGTACATAGGAAGAAAGAAGGAAGGAAGGAAGAGAAGAAGGAAGGAGGAAAGAGAGGGAGGGAAAATATGATAACTTTATATCCATCTGTTTTTCTGGTATTAGAAAAAGCAGTAGAAGATATTATTTGCCACTATATCCTACGTGTAGGAATACCTGTAATTTTGGAAGCATAGTAATACACTAAATATATCACATTCAAATAATATCTATACAGAGAAAAATTAACCAATGGATATGAAACTGTGTATTTTTGTTCTCGGCTATAAAAAGAGTGAACTCCTATTGTTTCAGAGTTAATTAGAAAGGGTCTCACAAACCCTAGTACTACTTTCCATGCTGACACTACAGAGATAAAAGTAATTTTTAAAATATAAAGATATTTTGTAGAACTATTCCATAATTTTGAGATATATAAACAACATGATCTTTGAAAGATCCTTTCCTTTCCTCCTTGGCCTAAGTGAAAGAAGAGAATTCATAGTGCCTGAAAGGAAAGAAAGCTGACGATGAAGCCATGTGTCATAAAAAATGTGAAAGAGTAGGGACAGAAGTTGGTAACTCCTTTAAAAGACCTACTCAGTATTCCCTCAACATACAGTGTATCTTCCCATCTCAGACCATTGCTCACCACTTTCCCTTTTTCACCAATTTTTGAAAGTTGGCTGTACTATACAGGGGATTTAGTATCACAGCTATTTCTGTACATTAACTCCTCTTCTTTGCCAGATTATAATATCTTTGAGGGGCTGGTCACTGTTTTAACAATCTCTGAACCATGCGCGGTGCATAACACTGTACCTTATTCTAAAATACTCCACAAACATCAATTTGTACTCTTGCAAATACATAAGCTCACCAGTTGTTTATCAATACCTTTAGAGTACCTGGTACATTAGTTTATACATCATAGAACTCAGTAATCATTTGGCAGCATAAGTCAATGAATGAAAGATGAAGATATAATTTTCAGAAGCTAAGCATGGTTCCATAACCATACAACAGAAACCAAATTAAAACTTATCTGATTTACAGTTTACATAAGCAATTTGTATAAGTTTTTAAAAAGTACAATGAAGGCAGAAGCCCTCTGTTCCATATTATACTCTTACCCTGAATTAGCTTCATACCAGTAACTTACCTGAAAGGCTCAGTTCATCAAAACCTAAAAATGTTAGGCTCAAGTGCTTTAAATATTGCTAACACCACGAGCAGGCTTGGAGGTACAGGGCAGTGTGCTGTGAGGCAGCAGACACCATGTCTTCTGAAAGCTAACGTGCACTCTTATGCCACATACACGGCAAGCATACTAAATAATACATAGCTAGAAAAACACCTTTACTATTGCAGATTAAAGACGTATGATCATATTGTACACATTAAAATATATCAAGCAATTTTAAGATTTTTACATGAGTTACAATATATTATCTTAATTTAATGACTGTATTTGAGGTGGCATATTTTATACCTACGAAGCTTTAGAATTATTTTTATTTGTGAAAAAATATTATAATACATGCACATATAACATTACACATTCTATGTTAGGAATCATGGTCAAGTTATTAAGCATATTTGAAACAACATTATTAAGAAAAAGAAACACTAGAAGATCTTGCTACTGCTCTTATCTTTGACCCCCAAACTCTTCCATTTCAGTAACCTCATTAATGTCAAAATGCCATTAGAATGTCTGCCCACTTTCAAATCTCTATAGCCCAAGCAAAGCAAAACCTTTCGGGTTCAATCAGGAGCATTTTCCTTTTGTATTCAGCTAAAAAGCTTAACAGAATCACAAAGGTCATGATATTACTCTTATTTCAATAAAAGAATGGTACGACAAAGATAAATTTTAGAATGCAAAAAGGCATTTTAAGACCTGAATTGAGCAATTTTTTTGTTTGTTGTTTGCTTTAAAACTCTTTTATTTAATAGCTTTACACTTAGTTGCCAGATTTCTATGACATTTATAACCAATACCACTGACAAGACTTGTTTTTACATTTCACACTAGTACCTTTCTCTGGTTGGGTAACGAGAATGGGAAGCAGCATTTGGGGCAGAGATCTCTAAGAGGCCTATTGGGAGTGCTCTTACAACTGCCAGTGAAGCCTGGACGGAGGCAGGGTTGGGTAGTGTGAGCAGCTGAACACCAGCGCAGCTGCAACAAAGGCCCAAAACATCCCGCAGGGAGTGAGCTCTGGAGTTGGGAGAGTCCTTCAGAGATGTCCCGGAAATGAAGCAAAAGGATAAGGGGGCCTAGCCTTTTTATACTCTGGCATTCAATGGGGGCTGCCTCTGGGGAGCACGGTCTAAGGATCCCTTCAGCCCATGGCAGCTCCTGTGGAGGCCTCAACTGTGAGCCCATCAGCAGGCAACTCTCTTGGCAACTGGGGGGAAAGATAGCCGGACTCTGAAACAGGAACTACAACAACCACAACGACACCACCATAGTAAAGAGTTTCATGAATTGTTTTCAAAGACTTCGCTTTTAACACTACTTCTCATTTTCACGGGTTTTATTCGTTTTTATCTTCTTATACACACTGACATGTCAATCCTGTTTACTAAGTGGTATTCAATGGGTTTCCTATAGAGCAATGAACCTTAACAGGCAGCTTTTAATTGGCCCACATAGGAAACCACATTACTATTAATTCCACAGCTACAGCATAAAATAAAACCATTGCTTCTCAAACTCTAGAGCAATTAGACCTCTCGGCTATTTGGCTAACTCTGCTTCATGATACCCAATGCAGTTAATTAGATTTTTTGATGTTAATAGTCTCTGTCAGTCTCAAGCATAACTTCTCTTTGATGAATATTTAAATTATATTTGAATAAAAAATAATCTTGGTTACATTTCATATTCAGTAATCATCACAGCTTAATAAAGGTCTACTCATCAAGGGTTGAAATAAATGGCAATACACATTTAAATGTCCTAAATCAACTTAGATAGTACATTTGTTATGACCACTATTTCTCTCTCTAGCTATCTAACATGCCTGTTTACATACACTTTTAAAGGTATAGTCTCATTCACATAACTTCCCACAATTAGATTTCAAAAGTTACTTATAAACATTCTTTTAAATTATCTTTACAGAATCCCATTAATTAACAATGAGAACATTTTAGGATTACGTCATACAATAATTTAATGTGTGGAAAAAAATTACCAAATTAAAAAATATCCTAGAAAAATCAGCATACATACACGTGTGTCCTCTTGCTGTATTGTCTTGGCAAGTTCCAAGAGATTTTCTGATTACAGAACTTACAGAAACCCATTGAAATCAACGCTACAGAAAAATAACAAAAATAGTGTTCTCCACACAAGGGTGTAATGAGAGAGCTGGGAATGAGGGTGAGGAAAACTTCCAAAAACGGGGAGTAGGGAAGTGGGAGGAGATTATAAAAGCAAAGTCCATTAGTATAATTTCTTTAAAATCTGTATTCCTTATTTAGCTTAAAACTCATTTAGTTTAGTCCATATTATAATAATAAGGTTTTAAACCAAGCATTTATTTAACATAAACTGTGGAAATGGGTTATTCTAGCTCAAGTCTTTTACTGAATGAATAAATGTTTTAACTTATCTACTTAATTAATGTCCCTTAATAAATTGATTTGTTAAATTTTTAATCTTTCAGTCTCCCTTCTCCTAAATACAAAGAAGATACAATATCAAAAGGACACAGTGAAATGTCCTGAAATGCACACTTCAACCTACGGATGTCCAGTGGAACATTATGCCAATTTCACAAAACTATCACCTGTGAAATTAAAAAGGTGAGTATGGATTCAGGTTTTGTGGGATCTAAAGATTGTAAAATTTAGGAATCCTTTAAGAAACAAAACAGAAGGCCGGGTGCAGTGGCTCATGCCTGTAATCCTAGCACTCTGGGAGGCCGAGGCCGGTGGATCGTTTGAGCTCAGGAGTTCGAGCCCAGCCTGAACAAGAGCTAGACCTCCGTCTCTACTGAAAATAGAAAGAAATTAGCTGGACAACTAAAAATATATAGAAAAAATTAGCCGGGCATGGTGGCACATGCCTGTAGTCCCAGCTACTCGGGAGGCTGAGGCAGAAGGATCCCTTGAGCACAGGAGTTGGAGGTTGCTGTGAGCTAGGTTGATGCCAGGGCACTCTAGCCTGGACAACAGAGTGAGACTCTGTCTCAAAAAATAAATAAATACATACATACATAAATAAATAAGAAAGAAACAAAACAGAAAAATTGCCAATAGAAAATCAGGTACCAAAGTAATAGTTATTTAGAAGGAAAAAAAAGGTGGGGTAAACTCAAAACTAATAAACACGGTGAGCACTGCAGAGGGGAAAAGCATGCCTCCAATCCTCGCTTGGTGAGGTAAAGACATAAAATGTAACCAAAATGTTTGTACCCTTATAATACCTGAAATGAAAATAAATTTTAAAAAAAGCACAAATGCAAGGACCACAACCAACAATCTAGAAAACTAAAGCAACAATTAACTAATTGCTTGGCACTCTTTTCTAATTCTTTCTTTAACTTTTTAGCTACATGCTCTACGATTGTCCCTTCATATAATAATTTCATGGTGCCACTTTCTATAATGTTGCCTACCATCAACGGTCGGAGTGCATAAAACATGCACCTGCACTGCCACACGTGCTCATGCACTACTCCAGCCTGTGCACCGAAGACACTGGTATTCTGATAAATTCTATTTTATACTATATTCATCAAAAGAGGGAGAATGCATGGTACATTTGTAATTTTACATACTACACTTGACATGTGTTCTGTGTATTCTATGTACTTCACTCACCAAGAATATGTAGGAGAAAACTTCTGTTTTGATTAGGTATCTCTGAGAATCAAACGCACTCTTACCGTTCTGCACATTTAATGACTGAAAGAATGTTCCCCAAACTAGCTTCTAGCTCCATGTACTACAAACACTGTTCCTATTCTACTACCCACATATCTCAGGTGCTACACAGAACATATTTAAATGGCAGTATGACACCTGGCGTTGCACATTTATGTCACCATCAGTAAGGAAGTATAACGAGTAATAGAAATACTTCCAGAGACCATTTCTTCATCAGCATAGCTGGCAATAACTAAACTGTACAAGAGTGTCTGCAAACCACATAAAAATATCCTACTAAACCCAGACTGAATTTATCACCAACTGAACTTTCACTTAACTAGATTCCAAAATGCTCTTGGCTACTCCTAAGCCACCATAAATGAGGGCAAGTGTTAACAGAGAAGTCAGAGAATGAAATCAAAACCTTAAAAGATTGTGTTTAAATACTGTCCTTCTGCAAATTTCACAAAAAAAATATGACCCTGTGAACACGTTCCAATGCCTTGGAAGAGGCCTGTGCAAGTGAAGGGCCTTTATGTTTTAAGATTCATTAGCTTCATGGATTTACCATGAATCCACCCTTAGAGACAGAGAATAATACTTTCACAAATTACAGGTGAGTTTGGTAACAGTAATAGATCTGTGGTCTAAGAAAATGAACAGAAAGCCCACTGACATAATCATAAGCCAACTCAAATACAGCAACTTTACTGCAGACACTTTCTTAAAGCCATGGGTAGTGTGTACAGGTGAGTTCTAAAATTGTGTTTTTCTTGGTAGCATATGACAGGTGAAGAAATTTTGGGAGAACTGTGACATGTATTAGTTACACAATATATGCATTATGCTGACTTATATGAAATAAGCAAATACTAAAAGATTGCAGAATTGTTTACTTCTTTGTATTTTTTTCATAATCAGATAGTCCTAGAAACATCTGAAAGAGATATATTAATTCGAAAGCTAATTCTGGGATAAGAAACAATACTAAAAAAAAAACCCAAGTTGCCATAATATATTTAAAGAAAATACATGGCAAAGAAAAAAGAATGCAAAATATATAAATATGTATTAGTAAAATACCATTATAAACCTAATTACCTACAATAATTTTCCTTACACAATGTACGAAGTAGAGTATCTAACTGGTGTTTTTTGTTGTTGCTACCGTTTCTATTACAGTTTAGGTTTGCAATTTCAGTATATGATATAAGAAAAGATAATAGGACCATAATAATAAGTGGCAGTTTAAATTGTTTTTAAATCATTTAATATCAAATTTTTTTCTCTCTTCAATTAATAAAATTAGTATATTATTAATGATACTGACTCACCATTGTGAGTCTGCTCCTAAATAAGAAAACAAAATAAGGATTTAAGGTAAACTAATGATGTTTTCTCTACTAAATAATTGATAGGCATTTTACTTACATTACTTAGGAATCTCATTAAAATGTATAAGGATAATTAAAGTGAAAAACCCTCAATTTTGCCCAAAATTATATTTTATTATTTATTAAATAATAAAGAGTATACTTCAGACAGGGAATATATTCCACAGCTTCAATGAATACAGGTGTTATTTTCCCGGTAATAAAAACGCCAACAGGAAATTTACAGCATAGTAAAAATAATTCCAAATTTTTTCTTTTCTTTTCTTTTTTAAACAGATAGGGTCTCGCTCTGTTTCCCTGGCTGAAGTGGCATAGTAGAATGATCACAATTCACTGCAGCCTCCAACTCCTGGGCTCAAGCAATCCTCCTGCCTTAGCCTCCCAAGCAGCTAGGACTACAGGAGCACACCACCAAGCCTGGCTAAAATTCCAAATTCTTAAGTGAAGTTATACTTCATAATTTGTTCTTTTTTTAACTGGTAGAAAATATGCATTACATTATATTTCAGTAGCATTTGTCTATGAATCTGGGTGAGTGAAAAACAGAAGAAAAAGCCACATTCAAAGCAAAAATAGCTACTCTGCCTTGATTTGAAACTTTAAAATTTCATTTCTATTCTCTACAACTGTGATTAAACATATACATCTATTCTTATCTGTTCAAAGTATAACTTTTTAAAGTTATACTTTAAAGTTATACTTTGCTTGAAAGCTAAATTTTTGTATTATTAGTATGACATCAATAAACAGATTCGTACTAAAAATAAATCACTTAGGAACAAAACAAAGTACTCAAATACGTACCTGAAAATACTCTTATGTAAGCAGATCTAGTGGTCTTTCATTTGGATAAATGTGTCTTAGTAAAATGGCATCAGGAACCTAATTACTCACAATAATTTTCCTTAGACAGTAAGTAAATAATTTAACATTTGATTGCCTAGTCCATTTTGAAGATATGAATTAGACAAACAGAGTTTCTGTCAAATAACTTATTTAAATTTATACTTTGTAAATAGAAATATTTTAGTGTATAGCAAGGATGTCCTAGATTAGTAAAAAACTACAATGTATATGAAAAAATATGTACTACAGAAATATCATTGTTATCCGATCCATAATACTCATCTTTCCACTGAGAAAGCTGGAATAAATAATGCCCAAGACTATGAAAAGCACTATGAAAAGATCATTATGATCATATTGAGATTTATCGGTCAAGTGAAATGTTCATGTTTACTTTTACTGATTTTGATTCCATTTCTTCACCTCTCTTACTTTGGTTTCAAAAATAAGGACAACTTCTGAAAAGGAAAACTGAAGCAAAAATCACCAAAGTTTAAATGAGGTATGGCTTTGCTTTTAAAAACTAACTTCCCTTACCCTTATCCAACCTATACCTGTTCAAAAATAAAAGAATATTCAAACTTTTAAGGTATTATTCAAGCCTCTGAATTTCACTGAATAATCCTTAGGGAATACTGAATACCAGTAATGTAGTGTCCTTAGGGAAAATGATCCTGGCTTCCTTGACCAATAGACATAATACAAAACGTAAAACTCCATATATTAATGGAAAGTACCAGTGAAAACAAGCAATTCACACCTGTTCTCTCCCCAGAAGACCTACTTTACTAACTTTTCATTTAAAAATGAGTAATAGAGGACTCTATAGGGCAGAATCTTTGATACGACGTTTTTTTTTCTACATTTGATAGGGTGGTAAAAGATATTTAGCTCATTTGTCTTCTAAGCCACTTTATAATTTACTAGTCTTTTCTTATACACTAAATGTGAATGTTTAATGTGGTTCGTGTTTATTACTGCCAATAGTTTCCCTTTCCTATGAGTGCTTTGGTTTAAATGCTCATCAGTGACATGCAAAGTATGTGTATAAGTAGATATACCAATTAGAACTTTAATGGCTATTTATTACTGTACCAAGTTTCAAGAATCTACACTAGTAAGCTCTCAAATCCTCAGCCAAAGAGATACGCTTTTAATACCAGTTAGCTGTATTAAAACAACTCAGCCAAGAATGAGAAAATCAGTGGGAATCCGTCAATTAACAGAAAATAACCTAAGTACACTGCATGGAGATGATGGCTTAGAAGCATCTTAGTTATTTATTCTTCTCCATGTGTATTTCATCCTAATGGACAAATGGTTAATACACCTGACACCACAGGTAGATAAAAGCACTTGGGATAAACAACATTAGGGTAAGAATGAAGTTTTTCAGACGTGGCAGGCTTAGATCCTATGAGAATGAATAAGTGTAATGAATGAATATACCAAGCAAGAGTACCCTGACTAGGAAGCATTTGTAACAACGCAAGGATAAAATATATCAACCCCTCAAATATTATTAAACATTAAATTAAGTGACAAGGCAGATTAGGCTAATTTTTCCCTTTGAAAAATGCCATTAATGAGAGAAAGATATGAAGATATTAGAAAGAATTATTTCAAGTTTATTGTTACCTGTACGAAAAATCAGGAAATAAACATTAAATAAAATCTTTTTCATCTAACTCTGACTTGGATACAATGCTTCTTTATGAATGAATGATCAATATAAATGTTGAGAGGGTTGTATGTCAAGGAAAGTATACACAAACTGAAATCTATAATCATGAAGTCTGCCAGAGAACACTGGCAGAACCGCATTTTAATGAACTTTCTTGCTTAAATTCTGAGATGCTTCCAATATTTACCACTTCTCATAGTAAGGTTTCTTGTGTGTATGTGTATATAAGTCTCTTATGTGTTTAAATATTTTATATGAAATTAATATCTGTTAGTATATTTGAATATAACAGAAGTATATAAAAATCTAGATAACAGAATTAAAATTCAAAGTTATTTAATAATAAATTTTCATGCCGCTAATTAATGAGGTTCTAGGTTTGAGGTTTCGGGGCCTGTGGCAAATAATTCAACCTTTTTCTCAAGGTTCACAAAGTAAAAGGAGAAATATCACATTGCCACTGCTTCCCAGGGATATTTTAAAAATAAGTACAGAATAAACATACAGCAATGTGAACAAAGAGTACTGACTACAATGACAGTTGATTCTCCAGGTGTCATGAAAGGGAGTTAGAATATGATGAGCCCCAAGTTCCTCTGCAGCTCTAACAATCTGGTATTCAACAGCTCTCTTAAAATAGAAGGCATGGCCTATCACCCTCCGCCCCCCATACAGAGTCCCCAGTTACACGGCTTGCCTGGTAGCAAGAATGGGAGATGGCATGGCAAAGGGAAAGATCATTCTGCTTATTCCAAACTAAGGCATGCATTATCTTTTCCATGCAGTTTTAATTCTAGCTGAATGCGGAAGTATGCACTCAATTTTCCAGTCTCACTCTGCATCTACTGTAACGTAAAGAACCAAAGAACAAAGTAGTGCACATTACACATACAATAGGACACTCCTTCAAATTCTCAGGCACACAAAAAATTGTCACCACTTGAGATGATCATGACTTAAAAATGTTAAATAAAGTACTTAGAGGAAATAGGTTAGGATGTTGATAGGTTTAGAAAAAGGAAATTCAAGGATAGAAAAGTTATTGAATGGGGTATAGGAAGGGAATAGATCATTCCAGTGCCTACACAGTAGACCTTTCTTCCATCACCATCCCAACCTTTCAGAAAACATTAATTTCTAAAATCAGCTTTGTCACTTATTTAGCTTCAGTTAATTACATTGTACCTAAGTTCTAGAAGCTAGATTTTTTCCCCCCTTTCCCTTAGGATAAAAATCCCTGAATTTTATATCCCTACTTTATAAATTCAGATCATGTATTTATTTGCTGTCTGATTCCATGTGACTAGGGTAATATCTAATTCCTGTTGATCTATGCAAGACTAATTGCTATTTTCTTGATTTCTATCTTGACACTTTTCTATCTTGAAAATCCTTATTTGTTCTTTTATTTGAGCTGTCAAAACAGAATAAAAATCTTCAACATCATCAGGAAAATTAATGCATCTCTTTTGTACTTTACTACTGGCTTACTGGACATTATCCTCCAATGCCCATTCCAGTTTCCTTGATGGCAACTTTATCTCTGCCCCTTAAATGCAGATGTTCCCTAGGAATTGTGCATACTCAAACTACATCATTTCCGTGGGTTATATTAGTATCTACAGACCTGCAACTACCAACTTTATGTTTATGTTTGCTTCTTCTATATTTTCTTCTTCGACTATTTGAGAAAGCACCAAACCTGTATAAACCACTGCTTGCTGCATTATTTATTCATATGCCAGCCAGTTCCCAAATAAATTTAAATGGACAGTATAACAACCAAAAAAATACTAAATTTTATTTAATAAGAAACCTAATATAGTTAAGTTATGAGGTTCTAGCTTAATCTTGAAGTGTATTAAAAGTCTGGCTAAAAGCTTCGAAGGAGCCAGGCTAGGCTAGTTCCCTACGTCTAGGACATTACTTTCCTGGGACAATTTCAATACCAAAAAAAGGGTGGGGGTCCTATCTTTCAATCAATTACACAAAATACACCTCCCTACCATAGGGAATAAATGAAGCATGTGCTCTCACCATCTTCTTCGGATTAGTACACGTTGCTTTTGATAGCTGTTTGTATTTATGAAGGTAGACTCACACGTAGATGACAGTATGAATTGTTCTATAAAATGGAACCTAACAATGCACATTAACTGTACATTTAATATTGAAAAATAAATCAATAAATGTGTACATACTTAATTACTTTTAGATACTTTCAGATCTCTAGGCCAAAGAGCTAAAAACTTAAGGACATTACAAAGCATCACCTAAAGCAGCATCAACTACCTTGATGACAACAGGCATGTCCTTAAGAGTGAAGAACACAAACAAAGAGACAGTTATAAAAATTCGGGAAGAGGACTTCAGGTACAACTTAGCACATAGCTTTAAAATACCTACTAAATTGTACCCAAGTGCTGCAAAGCGCCAATACTTTTAGCAAACTTCTAAAGAACTTATTAATAAAATGCTTCAGAGTAATAGTAGGGTTTATTTTGTTAAAGAATTCAAAATATTATAACTTTTATATTTTTTAACTTGTCCCACAACAATTATCTTTAAAGAATGTTAAAAAAAATTATCTGTAATGGTGATTATCCCATAAAGTACTAAAATAAAAATCATTTTAATAAAGAATTTCATTTCTCACTTTTTAGGACGAGCAACTTAGAATACTTAAAAGACACATACATTTATCAGTTACTAATAAAGCCTTAATTGCACACTTTTAAGTAAGCAGGAAATATAAAATGGAGAGTGAATAACAATACTTTTATCATGTCCACAGTCTAAATTACAATAATATTTATTTACTTGATTCTCAACTGCTGAAGTGGTAACCGTGGAAGACATGGGTGAAACACAATGCAAATATTAATATATTTTAATGGTACTGAAATTTCTGTGCCTATCTACCCCTGCATATAAAAAGAAGGCTTTCAAATTTAATAGAAAAATTCTCAAATTTTATTTGAGCTTTCCAAAGAGAAATTTTCTACATTAAAGAAATAAACATGTCTCTCTTTACTACATTACTGAATATCACATTTTTTGAAGAATTTATATATAAGTGGAAAAATTTGCTAAATTATTAGGGGTTTGATATTTTTAAATTAAAAAACAGGGATAAGTTATTCTACATATTCAATAATTATTCATAGTAGCATGGTAATTCACCTGCAAAAATATTGCATCCCTATTTATCTTACAGCTGTTTGAAACTATGTACCAGTAAAATATGGCAGACTTCCTTGAAGGTTTACACTCTGACCCACACAGAATGGGGTATTTAAAGTTACCATTTTGAACTCATTTTGAAGGCCTGTTAATATTGTCTTCCTTTTCAATAAAATGTTCCTGTCTAAATTGTCATTGTGCTGATTAAACAAGTCTAAGCCATCAATATAAAACAATTTAAAAATGGAGTTTTTGTCACGGAGTTTTAAAATTACCTTCTTATTTGTGCCAATACACCAAATATTGTTTGGAGATTTTTATAACAGGGTAGAGAGAAAAATTGTATGCTTTCACAGAATTTAAATACTCCCAAACTCTAGGTCCTTTTAAAAACATAAGTTGAGTATCCCTAATACAAAAATCCAAAATTTGAAATGTTCCAAAATCTGAAATTTGTTGAGTGCCAACATGAGCTAAAAGGTCATGTTCAAAGGAAATGCTCACTGGAGCATTTCAGATTTTCATATTAAGTATGCTCAACATGTGTAATGCAAATATTCCAAAATCTGAAAAAAATCCAAAATTCGAAACACTTCTGGTCCCAAGTATGTCATATAAGGATACTCAACCAGTGTAATGAAAATCTGCAGCCCTGCTTTTATAAAATAATGAAACAATAAAAACAACTTGATACTTTATCTTGAATGTCTCCTATAACTTGTAGTCTTTGTACATACAAGTATGATAAAACTTACATAATTGACTAGGTATTTGCTGGGTACTGAAATGCATAACCCAGCAAACAGAGATAGGTTACCTACAATACGCAATTCTACAAGGCCACCTCCTTCAGACCTTCTCTTTGTACCAACTTCCACTGTTTTTTGCTTGTCAGTATAGCAAAATTAGGTAATTATACACAATTCTTCACTTTCTATTTTCCTCTCGTCTACTTCTGGCTGTCCAACTCATATCAGTACCATTGCACAGGTAGATCAACAAGTGAAGAATAAACGGTTGATTATCAGTGTTTGCCTTTTTGTTTCCTTAACATAGGCAGTTCCAAAATTTTGAAATACGACATACAAAATGTTCTATTACAATTTTCCTGGAGCACAGAAACCATTTTCCCCAAAAAATTGAGTTATAAATAGTGGTTTGCTTCACATGCCACACTTCCAATTTTATATAGTCCATAAAGAACTTAGATTTTAAATAAGAATACCTTTGTCCAGTACCTTTTATGTAAATGAGATTGCCTTAATTTCTTGAATAACTACCCCTTAAGAATACAATAGAAAACCATTTTGGTGGAAATATTTTGAAAGTATAGTATATGTTCTCTGGTTTCTTAAAAACACGAGCATTAAAAACTAGTTACTATAATATACTGTTGACAAAATATGCTAATGAATATTCTCTGCGACCCATGTTCTTATGGCATGCATTTTTTAAAAATAATTTTCCATGTTTTCCTTCATGGCCTATTACCACCTTTTGATGTTTCACTCTGCCTGTATTGACCAGTTCTATCTAGGAAATTTGGTATTCTACTTTAAAGTGGACTGGTAAGTAAGTTAGAAAGCTAATTGGAATATTGTGTCCAGAATTGGTAAAGAAAAAGTAAGGGCGGGGGGGAAGGCTTTGAATAGAAAAATGAAGGATTCTTCTAGTAAACAAAATATAAAAGTATTAACATATAATAAACTCTGTGATACTTAGGTGTCCCATCAGAGTATCTCTTTGCTACAGATAATGGGAATTGCTAGGTAAGGATACTCTGGAGAAGTGGCTTACAATGGTCCCAGCTCAATCACAATACAAACTAACCACCATTTTAATATCTTATATATAGGAAAATTCTACTTAAGATGCCAGGAATACAAATATTTTTTTTTTAAAAGATGCCAAGAGTTAGGTGCTCTGTGTCTAATACAAGAAAGACTATAACTGTCCTCAGTAGTTTCTTGTATTAAATCTGTAAGTAGAAAGGCAATGTCCAGTTAAGATGTATTATTTATATAGTTTTAAAGTTTATGACACACTCTCCAACACATCATTTTAAAACACAAAATTAACCAATGACATATTATCTACTTTCTGTAGTTAATAAATTGGGGCTCAGTGGAAAAGCAAAGAAAATTGCTCAAATTCAATAAAACAGCTATCATCAGAGCTTATATTTTAACCCAGGAATTCAGGTATTCCATCGAACTTGATATACACCTACTTTATACTTGTTCCTATCCTACTCAATTGTAATCTTTTTAAAGTAGGTAAAGACCAATTTAAAATAATCTATAATACGTTAACACAAATTACAGTGCTTTGGGCACTCAGACAATGATGTCAAATTTTATATTTTCCTAAACTTGTAACTTTCTTAATTGTGGGCAAAAATTTTACTTAGATCTAAATTTGAAAGAAAAGATAATCTGCTTCTTGCCTTATCTTTAAAATCTTCTTGAACAACATATAAAGAATAGAACTTTATTAGAATATGTTTATCTTAACTATCTGTCTATTATTTGAAGATGGCAGAAATTCCCCCTTACTATTTTCCAGCTTGCCTTAAACACATTTGCTACGCTGATAGCCCTACCACTCTAACATTAAGGTGAAATCATGACTGAGTAAAGCTAGAATCTGCTAGGGAAGACAACCACAAGTTGTTTAATCTGTTAAAAGAATTTTATCTGTAGTCCCTTGAAGGATACAAGGGACTCTGCACTTAGCTATACGCTTTCTTAACTTGAATTAGTTAAGGATCAAGAGAATAAGACAAGCCAAAAACTGGCAGAAAATATTTGCAAAAGACAAGCCTGATGACGGATTGTTGCCTAAACTACACAATGAACTCTTAAAAGTAAACAATAAGAAAACAACCCAATTTTTAAAAAATGAGCTAAGACTAAACAGAAACTTCATCAAAAAAATATACAGATGGCAATTATAATAGCATATGAAAAGATGTTCAACATTATATGATGTTAAGAAATTACAAATTAAAACAACGAGATACCACTACACACCAGTTCCAAATACTGACAACACCAAATACTGGTGAGTGTGAAGCAACAAAAACTCCTATTCATTGCTGGTGGAAATGCAAAATGGTACAGCCACTTTGGAAGACAGTTTGGCAGTTTCTTATAAAACTAAACATACTTTTACCATACAATCCAGTAATTATACTCCTTGGTATTTACCCAAATGAACTGAAAACTTATGTCCACACAAAACCTGCACACAGATGACTACAGTGGCTTTATTCATAATTGTCAAAACTTGGAAGCAGCAAAGATATCCTTCAGGGGGCAAATGGATCAATGGAATATTATTCCACACTGAAGAGAAACGAACTATCAAGCCAAGAAAAGACAAAGGGGAAATCTAAATGCATGTTACTAAGTGAAAGAAGCCAATCTGTAAAAGATCAGTGGCTACCAAGAATTAGGGGAGCAAGAGGGACAAATAAACAAAGCACACAGGATTTTTAGGGCAGTGAAACCACAGTCATGCATTGCTTAAAAACAGGGATACTTTCTGAGAAACGCGTTGTTAAGCAATTTTGGTGTGTGAACTTCACCGAGTACACTTACAAAACCTAGATGGTATAGCCAACTACACACCTAGGCTATATGGTATAGCCTGTTGCTCCTAGGCTACAAAGCAGTACACCACATGCAATTTAGCACAATGTTAAGTATTTGTATATCTAAACATAGAAAAGGTCATGTGTTATGCTACAACTTTATGATGGCTAAGATATCATTAGGAGGTAGAAATTTTTCAGCTCCACTATAATCTTACAGGACCACTGTGGTATATGTGGTTCATTGCTGACTGAAATGTCCTTATGTAGCACATGACTGTATTCTGTGTGATACTACAATGGTGGATATGAGTCATTACACATTTGTCAAAATCTATAGAACATACAACACCAAGAGTAACACTATGGACTCCCGGTGATAATGATGCGTCAATGTAGCAACAAATGCACTACTGTAACGTGATATATCAACACTGAGAGAGGTTATGTGTGTACGGAGGTAGGGGTTATATGGGAACTCTGTATTTTCTGCTCAATTTTGCTATAAAACCTAAAACTGCTCTAAAAATAACGTTTATGAATTTAAAAAACTTAAGGAGCAATTATTGCCAAAGACCCAGACATTTGAACATTCTTGATATTATAAAAAATTTAGATTACATTTGAAATATTATTCTCTTTATGCTATGTAAAAGAAAAAGGTATGTCTATTTCTTCTGATATAAGTCGATCTATATTAAAATAATGTACAGATCTGAATGTTATTGAAAAACATAATATAAAGATGAAATCAACGTTAATAGGTAGAAACCCAACTCAGTTTAATAAACAGGTAGGGATATGGCTGTATCTATCCTCTTTGGAATTATTATAATTTTACTAATTTGGATACAGTAGCTAAAATGGGATATTAACACATAAATATTTACCTTTGAGTCATAATTTTGAAGGCATCTGGGAGGTAGCAGTCTGTATTCTCCATCTGAAATGGGTCAGCATCACAAATCTTGTCATCTGTCCGACCGTAGTTAGCACTCTCAATCATGATGACATCACTGCCCGGACATCGCAGATCTATAGAATAACCTTCACAGGATAATTCTCGCCTAACTAACCCAAATGGTAAAGCTGCTCTGCTGAAACCTTAACATAAAAAAAAGAAAGAAAATTAAACTTTAACTCATTTATGAGATCAATTATTATAATAAGGCATTTTCAAGTAATATGATTCATGTCTAGAGTTAAGAGATGTCATAAATTTAGGCAGTTATTAATTTTGTGATTCTTTTATTATGTCAGAAATGTATTATATTAAATATTTTTCTTTTATATATCTTTATTTGGACTCTTCATCTTTAGAAGGCATTTTAAAATTATTCTAACAAAATAGTTCCTGTAAAGTCAGGAACTAAATGGTTCTGAGTAAATCCAAAGAAAAATAAAGAAATCTAGCCAGGCGTGATGGCTTACACCAGTAATCCCGGCACTATGAGAGGCCAAGGTGGGAGGATCACTTGAGGTCAGGAGTTTAAGACCAGCCTGGGCAACAAAGCGACGCCCCGCATTTCTACAAAAAATTTTTTTTTTTAAATTAGCCAGATGTGGTGGCAGGTGCCCATAGTCCCAGCTACTCAGGAGGCTGAGGCAGAAGCATTGCTTGAGCCCAGGCATTAGAGGCTGCAGTGAGTTTTGATCGTGCCATTGCACTCTAGCTTGGGCCACAGAGTAGGACCCCATCTCTAAAAATAAATGCATAAATAAATAAATACTTACAAATTTAATCACTGACTTTACAGTGACAAGTTTTATAAATACAGAATGTAACAACTAATCAAGAAAAAATTTTCATTTGTGTAATGGAATAAAAGTCCTGCTATGCACTGGCCTTACTTTCTCATTTAATGTACACATATTGATTGCTGTCAGTATCATTAACTTAAAAATACAATACCTTTGTCTTAATGGTTTTCTCCAAAATAACTTAAGATCTTACTTATGACAGTAAGACACTTATGGCACATTAATATATTCCAACTTATAAACACTTTATTTAAAACTGACATCACTGAAAGGAGTCAGCAGGTGGACAGTCAAAGGAGCCACCACTGCTCCAATCCAACCCCAAAAATTTAAACACGCTACAAGGGCAAAATTTCTCTTAAGATTAGTTCTGTCAACTACAAAATGTAGATTCAACATCTGTGACATTACTTTTTCTATCTGCATGATTCTAAAATTGAAATAAGGTACATAAAAATGCTTAAAGAGTTATATGAATTTATGTATGGTACATGAGGTACAGTTTAGACAACCACTGTTCACAAGTGCTATTTATAAAAGATTTCCGAATGGAACGGAAGATTAGAATTTTAAGTTGTAAGCGCTGTTTTCAAACAGGGGTCCCCTAACGTAATAACACAGCAAAGGACAGAGTAAAAGCAGGGAAAGCCAAGAATAGCCAAAAAGTGTGTGTGAGAAGGACATCCTTGCTGTCCTGGCGTGCTACCTTTGGCTAGCTACCATACCAAAACCTTCCCCTACGTTGTCACAATTTTTAATTTCAGTTCTCTAACCTGTCACATCAATAGCATTCCTAGTATAAAAAGCTAGCAATACTTTCAGTATTTTTTCTTATCTCTATTCTTTTAATTATTTTGTATCATATGAATTATCTCATATATCCCTTTTATAGAAAAAAAACTTACACTCAGAAGTAAAATACACTGTTCCAAGTTATAAGCTTCCAAGTTAAAAGAGTGGGGCTGTGTCCAGGTCAATCCAATGCCAAAACCTGTTTTCTTTACCTTTATTACACAATGTTTCTCACTAATTCAGTGAAACAGAAAGTCACCTAGATAAATATGCACCTTCTTTCTTAGATGTAAATAATTCTCCAAAAGGGTTGCTGGGTAGTGCACTGGTAAGATCTACAAAATCAGCAATTCTCAAATTTGGCTGAACTCTCAGTTCTACTGAGAAAACTAAAGGTTAACTGGATTGAAGAGGGAAGAAGAGAATGCATAATGTGGAACAAGGAAATCTTCAGGGGATTGTGGAAAACTCCAGCCTTTGTTGGTTTTCCCTAAGAAGGTTTATGGTATTATAAGAGTACTCAAAGTATGTGGAGAGATATGCTATTATTTATTAATGAAGAAGGAGTACAGAAATAGAATTCGGCAAATGTCAGGACAAATGGTAAGCAGGACAAACTTCCAAAAGATATTTCTTCCCCAATAAGTTCATAAATAAACTTAAATATGTGTTTGTTCTTTTCCATTTCCTAATCATGTACGGTACTGCCAATACAAATAATTCAGCTTAAACTAGTAGCATATTTGTTTCAATTGAAAATATTTTTTATGGTTTCAGAAGCTGACAAATTTCTGTGGCAAAACAGTGACATCAAATAAAATTTTGAGATGTAACCTATTTTATAGACAGGTGATTTGCATTTATAATTCCATAATAAAACAGAATAAGTTATATTATTAGAAAATGTTAGAAATATTAGAAGACACTATTAAAAATTCATTTGGAGCTATAATTCACAGCTCTTACTATTTTGTCAAAAACACAGAATTGGTTATGAAGCACTCTGGTTTTTAAACTGAGCCTTTAATTTTTTCTGTTGTTGTTAGTTTGCAGAATTATGTAGTTATGATTCTAAGTGAATTTTCCTCTGCTTTTGAAAGTTACATACTGGAGTGTCTTCTTGTTTTGATAATTTACAGAGAGGATTTTTAAAGCTTTAGTCATAGTCATCCAAAAAAGTAAAGCAAAGGAAAAGGAAAAGAAAGATCAGCACACTTTAATAATTTGGTGAATTTCCAAAATAGAATCTACTGGAGATAAGAGACCATGGTACTTATGCTTTCATTGCAAAGAACTTATGAGTTCTTGCCATGGTTAGAATATGGTTTGTCCCCACCAAAACTCATGTTGAGGCTTGGTCCCCAGTGTGGCAGTTTTGGAAGGTGGTCTTTAATATAAAGTCTTTTTTTTTTTTTTAAGAGACAGAATCTTGCTATGTTGCCCAGGCCTCAAACTCCTGGCTCAAGTGACCACCCTGCCTTAGCCAACCAAGTAGCTAAGACACAGTATTTCTCACTGGCTTAAACACGGTTAGTTCTTGCACAAATTAATTAGTTTTGCTCTTTTTTCACACGCACTCACTTGCCATTCCGCTTTTCCACCACACTAGGAAAAGCAGCATGAGGCCCTCGCCAGTTGCAACCACTCACCTTGGACTTCTAGTCTCCAGAACGTGAGCTAAATAAACCTCTTTCCTTTTCAAATTACCCAGTATGAGGTATTTTGTTATAGCAAAAGAAAATGGACTACAATAGTTCTTAATAGTGAATTTGCTTTATTTAATGCTATGTCTATTGTTTTAAATTAAAAAAATGTTCTTTTCTAAACTCTTGTTCTCTTACCCATTTTCATTACAGTTTATATGTATCTTTACTAACATGCTTTACTGAAGTGCTTATTAACACACAGTACTGTGTATATTCATTTTTGATATGTATCTACCCTGCTAGACTGTGATTCTTAGTTACAATCCTAATGCCTACAACAGCACATGATACATAATTCCAATAACACTGTGGAACCAAATCATCGAATTAAACAAATAGAATTTGTTTAACACAATATATATTGCAATGTGCTTTCTCTGTAATATCCATTTCCTTTGGTAGTGAAAATAAAAATGGTGAACATTAAGAAACAAACTACTTATAATCAAGAAAAATTATGTGCAATCCCCCGCAAAAGTAAAAAATACTTAAATTCTGTCAAGTTATTATTTTCTATGTATCACTAGAGTTCATTAGTGCTTCTTAAAAGACAGATGGGTTACATATTAATAAGTTTTCCTTTATCTAAACTCTTATGTTCTCCATCAGAAATACATATTTCCATAAAAATATGACAAGAGAAATAAAATAATAGCTAACATTTACAGAGCTATTACTATGTGCTGGCACTAGGTTAAATGTTTTATATGAATGACTTTGTTTTATGCTTAATATCATCAAAAAAGTAAACACTGGAGTAGTTACTGTTATAATACCAACTTCACAGAGTATGAGACTAAGACACCAAATAGTAGTAAATTTAGGGTCTCTGGGATTACTGTTAATACAAGTTAGATTCTGTTCTAACCCATGCAGGGTGCTCAGACTCCAGAGCCCATGCTGTCTGATCAATGGCCATAATCAGAAAAGTACTCTGTGACTACTCAAGCCACTTTGTTAATAATATAACAAGATTTACAAGTTTTCATACAATCTAAAAATCACCAAATATTAGTAAATCTGACAGAAAATAATTATCATAAAGGTTCACAAAACATATAGATAGTAGAGAAACCTGTATCTGTGGAAATGTAGAGATATGTACCATAAATACAAAGAGAGAAATCTCTATACTGTTTAAATATGTATATATATATATGGAAAGAGCCCTAAACACTGAAGTATGAGTGTCTGGGTCAATCCTGTGAACTTGGCAAAGTCACTTTACTTTTCTGAGTTTTACTTTCCTTTTCTGAAGAATTAAAGTCATTTCAAAGTCTTAGGACATTTCTCCAATCCACGATCTAAACAAACAAGCTCCTTTTAATCAAGTACACATGCTATTTAACATTTTCAAGTGATCAATAATTAATAAATTACTTGCTCTATTTCTTTAAAATATAAACATAATGACATTGCTCACGTGGATGTGCTGTGACACAAAAATATAGATTGTAAGGTACGATCAAAATAAGTCCCAAAAGTCCATGTGATGAAATAGCTAGGGCTCAAACAAATCACAGCATAACACCTTCCTGTGTTAACTATTTTAAGCAAAGGCTTAGTGGAAAGGAGAAAATAAACATGGGTAAATTAGGGAAACGAAAAGTTTATATAAATTTTTAAGTAAATTGTTGTGCCTTCTTTGGCCACTTTGTACTATTTCCCTGAAAACTTCAAGAGGTATATAGTTCAACCTCTTTTCAACAACAATGGTACTTCAAAGGAAGTTTGGAAAGACTTTTATAAAACTACTGCAATTAATATTAATTTTTAAAACCCAATACTTTCACTAAGTAAATCTTATGAAAGACAAAAAAAAAACCTTATTCCGAAAAACATTTATTTACCCTTTTAGTTATATCACATTAATAACGTATAATGCTAACAACTCACAGGAAGAAATCACGTGTGGCTGTCATTTCTTAATCAAACTTTCTTCCTTTGTAGGAAGTAATTCTTAAAGGCTTTAAATTGGCTATTTTAGAATACATAGTTTTTCAAAATCATTTGCCAAATCTACATGATTGATTTCCAAAAATGACTGGATGACAATCAGATCTTCAAGCTCTATTCCATACCGACTGAATCAGAATCTCTGGGTTCAGATGAAGCGAGGATATTTGTATTTGTGGGAGAAAACTTAATTCATTTACAACACACTGATATAATAACCAATATGTGCCAAGACTTTCTCTAAGGCCTTTTAAAAAGAGTTTTTATTTCTCCATTGAGATTACCTATTTGTTAAGTCACTGTCATCATATTTCCTCTTAAATTTCTAATATAGCTTCACTTGAATCTTTGAACATTTATAATAGCTCCTTTGAAATGTTTATCTGCTAAATCTAACATGTGGGCCCACATCAGAGGCAGTTTCTACTGAATGCTTTTTCTCCTGAGTATGAGTCAACTTTCCTATTTCTTTGCATATCTTGTAAATTTTGTTGTTGTTAAAAATTGTATGTTTTAGATAACATACTGTTAGCAACTCTGGATTCAGATTGCTTTCTCCTGAGAATTGCTGCTGTTGTCGTATTTTCTTTTTATTATCTTGACTGGATTTAATCTGCAGAATGTGTCCCCCGTAGGGTGTGGCTGCTTATTATGTCTTTGCTCATGTTTTGTTTTAATTCTACTTTTATTCTGTAGCCTGGATTCCTAAAGGTCACCTCTTATCTGTACAGCTTAGTGGTCAGCCAATGATTGGACAGAGACTTTGGACAAAAACCACGAGTCCATAATAAGGTTTCCACCCTCTGCTGATCTGATTGTGTGTTAGGGAGAGTATTAAAAGTTCAAGCAGTTTTCAAGTCAGCCTCAGTTATTTACTTCCTGCCAAGGCCTCTCATGCGTCCTCTAAACATGTGCTTAGCTTCCCGGTTAGTCAAGAAGACATAGAGAACTTATGGCTCTTTCATTTCTAAGATTTCCCTGTTATGTTTCAGATTGGCTCTCTAGTCCTCCCAACTGGAACCCAAACAAAGGTTAGCAGAGCTACAGATTTTCCCCATTTCTTTCCCACTGACAACACTGCTGGGCATGGGTTTCTAATCTCCACTCCAAATCAAGTCAACTTTCTGTGGCAGCAAAACTACTGGTTTTTACGGCCAGTCTCGTCCTGATGAAACAACCACAATGACACAGTTAAGGAGCGAGAGCTAGCAGGCAGGGAAGCAATGCCATGCTTAATGGCTTTAAATTTCCACTGTTCATACCAGAAGTTCTAGTAGCTTTTCATAAATAAATGTTTCCCCATTTGTTCTTTGGCTTTCGTTGATTTCCAGAACCCAAAATGGTTGTTGCTGATAACTGTGTCCAATTTTATACTTGTTTTGGAGACAGAGAATTTGCCACCTTCTTCATCCCACCATTGTCAGAAGCCCCATAAGGACTTTACAAATATTTACTGACTATAAATCCTCAACACAACCATATGAGATAGGTACTATTATTATCACCATCTCACAAAGGAAGAAACTGAGGCAGAGACAAGATTAAGTTTTCCACTGTCACATTTCCAGTAAGAATGAAATTTAGGTTTGAATCCCAACAATTCAGCTCCTGGGTTTGTGTTCTTCAATGTTACTTTAATGCCTCTCCAAGTGAGGATGACAATCAGCTTAGGTCTGGGGACCCCAGTTGTAGAGGGGGTAGTTATGATGTACTTCGGCTGCTCCTCATCTTGGGGAGGAGGGGTCAGGAAGGGAGACTGTGTCTTATGGTCAAGTATTCAGCGAAATGGCTCAGTCAACATAATAAACATAAAGAAATCCCAAATTAAAGCCTTTTAACCACACTATTACTACGACATTTATTCTAAGCTGTACTTTCAATCTATTTCTATTTCAATAAAGAAAAAAATAAGCATCCCAACAAGCAAAATGTAATCCAATCCATCTTTCAACCCTGACAGTCAAAGAAAGAACTGGTGGGAGGCCCTGTGAACAAAAAAAAATCAATATTGCAGCTTTGTGCTGTGCAAATGTGAATACTGCCAAATAGTGGTGCTTAGAGTAAAATGAACTGTTTTGCTCCATTTTCTCCTCTCTGAACAAATGATTTTGAAAAGACAGTTTTCCCCCCAAGCTATAAAATGTCAAGCAATAACTCTCCGTGCTTTAGGCTAGTGATTGGAATAAATACCTCCCAGCAACAGGTGCAGTGACTTAGGACTAAAATCATTCACATTCAGGGGATAACTCCTAATAAACAGATGCACTGCTACTGGATGGGAATTTGTCAGACCAGAATTGAAATTCTATCACTGGAGTTTGCATCATTTATAAGCATTTCTGCAAGAAAATATGCTCTGACAACAAATAGTACAGTCTGTTGTGATGAACTTCAAGCACTTGATTAGAAACATTTTGCTTTTCTAACTATCTCCATTCAATCTGTTCTCTCCAGATTTCTATAAAACCATACCTTCCTATAAAAGTGTTCTTATTAAACTGTAATATAAAAACTTCAACTTTTCTGGTACTTTTTTTCTTAATTACTTTAAACTAAACCCTGTCATGGACGCTACTGCTCAAGCTGTCTCAGGTCCCAGGAAGCACCATGCCTTTTGATTACCAGGAACTCCTAAGAAACTGAGACTGTGACTTCAAGCTGTATTGAAACATTAACCCAGGCTACAGTCTGTTACAGCGCTGGCATGTGAAATCTCTGAATTATTCCTGTTTATATGTGCTAATAAGCTTTCTTCCTAAAATGAAAATAGAAAAATACTTAACAAGGAGGGGACATGATTTCAAAACAAAGTTGAACTGAAATTTAGGAGCTCCCAGACAACTTATTTCCATTTCATCTTAATTTAGATGAAAAGAGTGTTAAAAGTAAACCTAAAAGATAAATTAATTCACTAACAGTTCAACTTTTTCATTTACCTCTACATATTCATGAAGTCAAGTGATCACAATTTTAAAATTCAAGGATGCATAATAAAACTTTTATACTGAAAGGCAGTATGTTAAAAATCTATTTCATGTAAACTGTAAAAGGCCATTCTGATGTTTTAGTTATTTGACTTGATCCACTTAAGAAATTACTTTATCAATCAAACCCTAAACTATCTTTTTTGTGAACATTAACATAATTCTTTTCACCTGTATTATGTGAGGAGCCTAAACTATGACATGTGGAGAGTAAAAATAACTACTTTCACCTTTGAACTTGTTTTCATGTTGAGAATGAAAATTTAAAAATACAATGTCATCTCCCAGCACTAGCACACTGGCCTAGAAAATGTAGCAATTTGTGTCTAAGTAAACTTGGTTAACATGAAATATCAAACAAATGCTTACAGAAACATGAAATCCTTGCAAAAGAAAGTGTTTCAAAAACTTTAAGATCATGTACCTACAAAATTATGGAGTCAACATCAATGAGTTGATCCCTTTGCTTCTTGTGTCATTTTGCTACAAAAGCTGTTGTTTTGTTTTAGATATGTTTTAGTTTCTGAGGCACTTATAACACTTTTTCTAAGAAGAATGTTTACAGATAATTTGAAATTTTACTCTTATTAATAAGAAAAATCAAATTAAATACAAAATGCTGTGAATTACATTGAGAAACACATCAAAATTTCCTAACATGCCTGGCACCATGGCACAGGCCTGTAGTCCCAGCTACTCAGGAGGCTGAGGCAGAGGATTGCTTGAGCCCAGGCATTAGAGGTTGCAGGAAGCTATGATTGCACAATTGTACTCCCACCCGGGAAACAGACATCCCCCCTCTCTTGAAAAAGAAAGAAAGAAAGAAAAGACATTCTAGTACATAAATACATAATGAAAAATTAATACATAATTAAACCCAATTACATAAACCACAAGGGAAAAAAAACTTCAAGATTTGTTAAGAGTCACAAAATTCTGTACATGTTGGATGCTCTAAGGTAAAAATGTACTTTTACAACACCACCAGCTGTTAGGTTCAAATATTACTACTTTTGAAAAAACCTCTTAATATTTTAAGGAGAAAGCATGCATTATGAATCCTTCAAAACACTTTAGGATTAAATTCCTTATTAGAAACAAATTGATCTCTCCCACTTAAAAACTTTTAAATTATCCACCACTGATTAAAAATTCACAAGTGCCATTAAAACATAGCAATTTATGTTATAAAATACTATCATTTTAATAGTGAACTTTTAAAAATTCCTGATAAGAATATCTATTAAAAATAATATATGCCACAGAAAGAAATGAGCTTTATAGTATCAGCATATAGGTGTAACTTCTCCAAAGTTCACAAATGCAGGATAATTTTATGCTGATCTGCTTTTTTAAAAAATTAGTGAATTTTGTATTACGCTCAATATCACCCAACTACTCAGTGCCTGTGTTGAAACTCTCCCCTCCTCACAGGATGTGCTACTCATTTTTCTCTTAGGCAACAATTAACCTTTACAACCCAGTTTAAGGCTTCCCTGACAACAAGGCAAGACCTGAGCTTGGGTGTGGGTTATTTGTTTTGTTTCTTCCAGTACACATATACGGAGCACCTACTATGGACCTGGCACTCTTCTAGACACTTGAGATATACCAGTGAACAAAATGACAAAGATCCCTGTTCCTAACTTACATGGGAATGGGACCTCCTTGAGTAAAGGTATCATCTATCTGATTCACCATATAATGCCAAAACCTAGTAAAGCATTGGTTTACACTGCTCTTTATAGAGCACACAGATATGTTGAATAAACGGATATATGAGTGAACTGAATAAATGAACAATCATGAGCTCCTCTATCAGAGAAGGTAACATGCTCTAAAGGTCTCTGTACTTATATTCTGCCCCCACTGGCCTCTAAACTTTTCGATAGAAAGTGAATATTATTTATTTTTGTATCCTTGATTTCCAACAGTGCCTGGAACACAGTAAACATTTGATTTATTTTATGCTTTATTTTATACTCTAATTCCTATGTACCAAAAGATGTCAAATATACCTAAGAAAAATAAAAGTTTGTAGAGGGGGAAAAAAAAAACAACCAAAGTTTTATCTTTTTTATATATTAAAGTTTTGAGTTTATAAATTTCAGCTATGCACATTTATCAGAAAATGTTTTATAAAAGTGGGATTCAACTATAAAAATATGCCCTTAAATGACTACCTGCTAGATCAAAATCATCCTAGAGTTGTGGTCAGTAGTCATGTAAAAAAGCATGACAAAAACAAGACTAATAACTATATTCCTCGCTTTTGGGGGGGAATAGGAAATACTCTGTATAATTATCATTTTTTATAACTAGTTAAAATGGGTTTAATATTAAGAAGTTGACATCAAAAATGCAATTTCTCAAGTCATGCTCATTATGCTAGCAAATTAAAGTTCTTAACTAATTCTTTATAATTTATCCACAAAGAAACTAGAGAATAATTACAGAATAAGCAAAACAATTTCATTATCTCCTTACATATAACAATTTCTCTCTACCTCTACATTAATTATTTAACATAATCTTCTATTTAATGATTTATTTACTACCCTTTTGTTATCGAAATTCCATTAACTCACCCCTATCCAGCCCTGGAGCATGTATTTGTTCATAAAAGCGGTAAAATAACAAGCAAAAATATAGAAATGGGAGATTTGTTGCCCCATCCAATGACTCACTCCAAGCCATGCTGGCTAGAGAATTCCATTCCTTTCCTGTCACTGTGTTAGAGTCCGATGAATAAAACTAATTAGGGTGGAGACTTCATTTTAGTATTTCCCAAGCAGGTCTCCCAAATCAAAGTGAGTCAAAATTTGGATAAGTCTTTTTGTTAACACTCCATCCTATTTAAGCATAAACAATTTTTTTAAAGCAGAAAAAAAAACCCACAAAAAAACTAAGCAAAATTTCAGCACATTTAAACTGAATCACAAGAGGGACAGTGATGTATATGAATGTAAGATTTCCATACCAGTGAACTTTTATTAGGCAATAATAAATTCTAAAAGTGTGAAGAAGCTACCTGTGTAACAACAGCTTCCTCATTAAAGGTATCTATAAGGGGCCAATTAATACTAACTCCAGATCTCTCTGAGTTAACAACATTGAAACTGCATTGAAACCACCCACTCATTTCTCTCGTTCCCAAACAGGAATCCAAAGGTAATCACATTCAACCACTACTAACTCACGTTAAGTGTCCTAGCACAGAAAAGTATTAAACCTCCATATACATTCCTATGAGGTATTTAGTTCTCATTTTAGATAGGAAAGATTAACACAAATTAACACAGATTAACACAGAAACTAGTCTTAATTCTTGACTTTTCACAAACTGTTATCCACACTGACAATTTGATCATTTAAAAAGTGTCAGCCATTTAATCTTTTTCCACTAAGAAGGGAACAATTTCATGTCTTTCTTTCTACATGTTTTTAATAAGGCACTATTTCCCTCAAGCCTCCGGACTGTAAATTGGGACTTTTTGGTTTTTTTTAACTCAACACACTAATACTGTTGACGATAACAGAAAGGCTTTTCTCCTAAAGGGTAAGAAGGTATTTTCCAACAGGTTTCCAGAAAAAACAAGGTCTACTGAAGTAATTTCCCACCTCAAAAAAATAACTTAAAAGACCAAAGTTGATTTTTTAAATTTCATCTTTTTTCCCCTTTAAACAATATTTAAAATTTGATTCTAAACTGTGCTACCTACATGAAATTTTAAAAATAGAGACTGTCATTACTAACATGAGTATGATTAAAAATGAAGGGTATTTTTATCTCACAAACAGATGTAAAGATGAATTTCTAAAAGATACATGGAGCTCCTGGGAACAAATAAGTGGGTAATATACATTAAAAAAATTAGTCAACACTGTTACTTTTTCCAATGAATGTTTCTAGATCAACTAAAAACTGCAAAATGCCACAATGAATGAAATTAAATGCAGAAGTGAGCCCATTTTATGAACTCCGCCTCAAAATGCAATAGATAACAATTCAAAATACCCAAAATGCCACCAAATGGAAAAGAGCATTTATTTACTGCTCATTCATTCATTTATTATGCGTTTGTGTCCTTAGCACATTCTAATCCCTCCATTTGACAATTCTGGAATAAGCTAAAGAAACAATACTCAAGTTGGAGGCAACTACAACCACTTACCACAAACTACAGAAAGCCCATCCAGTGGTAAAAGTCCTCCCTAAAGCAAAGAGATGATTTATGGAAGTTCTCTACCAACTGTGATACTATGAGATAAAACAGAAACCAATTCACAAAAATGGTATAACGGTTATAAAATCATTTCTTAAATGACAATATAATGACTTTTATTTCACGGTTGGTTTCGGTGTTATCATTTTCGTGATTTTCTGTTGAGGTTTGTCAATTTTTAATAAAATGATGAAGTTTTAAAGAACACACTCAAATTATTTTCAAATCTGTGTCACTACAACGTTCAGGGAAAGAGAGATAAGTTTAATCTGACATTGTAATGTTATGAAATGTTACCTTAAAAAAGAAATAATACTACTTTTCTGCAGAGTTAAAATTACTTCCTTTCTTTATTTAACTGCCAGGCTGAACATCAAGGGAACTAAGAAACAGCACGGAAGCAGATCCAATGGTCTAGGCCCTGCCCCTACACACTACGGCCCATTGTAGTCTTTCATACTTGCTCCCTACAGGTACCAACGGTGCAGAGGAAACAGAGCACTTCCAACTTCTGGATACAGAGATTCTAACAAATTACAAGGAGCTGCAGAAAAAAAGGCTCACAGGAACTCTGTTTGAGCCAGTGTTGCTATGCCCTAGTGTACTGTTCTAATGTCCCTTCCCTAGTACTTTAAGTGTTTATTTCCCTTTACAACCTCAAATACTTTTAATTTCATCCTCATGAAGCTGAATGTTACCAGATAAAAGAGTTCCCTTACTATTCAAGGAAAAAAGAAAAACAGAAGAAAGGCTTGATAAGAGTCACAAAAACAAGCAAATGCTTCTTATCAGAAAATGAGAGTAAGTTTAGGTGAATCAGATTTATAATGACAACAAGCATGTTTTAGAAAATTACATTTCTCAAATCTGTGCAGCATCGTGACTAAGAACTATGTGGGAGCAGGAACGCATCCTATTCATGGTAGTATACACTGTGCCTATCTCCCTGCCTGGCACACAAGAGATAACAACGAGCACACGAAAGGACCTGGGCACTAAAAAATAGATAAGGTTTTGAATTCCAGTTTTGCCATTTACTGACTTGGCAAAATTTAAACAAGTTTCTTTACAAATGAACTTCAGTTTCCTCGTAAAATTGTGATATTAATATTATATTTAATTCTAATACATATAGTAAATACTCAAAGGTTCTACAAATGAAATTCAAATCTGGTCTATAGATACCCACATGATATATTCTAAAGGGTTTGACAACTATTTTTTCCATAGTGGCTAACAATGGCTAACAATGGCTTCTACATTTTCAAATATTTAAAAGAAAAACTAAAATAATAATAATATTTCACGACACATGATAAATATAAAAAATTCAAATTTCAATGTCCAGTAATAAAATTTGACTATTGTTAATAAATATGGGGGGAGGGTAATTCATTTCTCTTGTTACATAAAAATCTATATAACACCCTCAATTTTGCCTTTTGGTCTACAAAGTCTAAAGTATTTGCTATCTATCTAGCCATTTACAGAAAACACTTGCCAACCACTACTCCAAATGGTTTACACAAAATCAATGAATAATGGTTTCCTCTTGTCAATTTTGTCAGTGGATGTTTTGGTACTGAGTAGAAACAGATTAAAGATAGTATAACACGATTCTTGAGGTTTAAGTTTATCACAGTGTTAACTAAATAAGGACAAGATCTTTAGAATATGTTCTCTGCTTACCAAAGCCCTAAAAAAGTGGTGGTGTGGGGTAGTATGAATTTCAAAGTAGGCAAAGAAAAAGAAGAAAATAAATATAAGTAACAAATATAAAATGATCAATTTAATTGGTAAGAACAGAAAGATGACAAAAAATTAAAATTTTGTGACATTTTCTCCTATCAAATTATCAAAGATTTGCTAGTATGGTATTGTAAAACAGATAGCATCATATATTTCAGAGATTATGAACTGGTATGATCTTTCTTAAAAGAGCCTTATCCAAATCCCCTTTGTAAGAATATATTCCAAAAAGAGTCCAAAACTTTGACAAAGATTGGGATACAAGGTATTAATCAGAAATTTGAGACAAACCAAAGGCTCAAAATAGAGAGGTGGTTTAAAAGTACATTGATAAAATGGAATATGATGCAACCTTAAAAATTATAAATTAAATAATATAGTAAATACAAGTAAAAATAAATAACACAAATAATACTATTTTGTGATTTGGAAATGGGTTCCCAGAAAAGCATGCAAAATAATTATAATCTACTTCTATATATATGCATAGGGGAAAAAAACCCAGAAGTGGAAACCCTTTTTGGCATAATAGCGACCAGTTCATCAGCAACTGGGCTCAGTAATCAGGAAGCTAATGAAACTGGCCACCAACTCAAGGTATCAAGAAACAGAATTTGGGTTACATGAGAGTTAAAGTGAGCAGATGAACAAAAGGCATTTGGCCCAGGAGGATCACAGAAATTGTCCCCTTTAATAGGAACAATCTGAGTATACAGTTTCTCACCCTGACAACTGAAAATACCAAGGTTTAACTGTCCTGGTTCAGAGACACCAGACTGTACACCAGATGCTCAGGTGGACATGGAGTCTCTGCCAACTTTTCCAAAAACAGCATATATCCCTATTCTATACCACAGCTCTCTTATCATCAGTGATACATTTCCTCTGGGTGACCTGTGCCCAAACACATTTATTCAATAAGGAAATATTTTGCTCAAGCAAAATACTCCTATAGACTGCATGCATTTTCCCTAATCCCCACCTCTCCCATTAGTAATTATCTTCTTGCTGTTTGTTCCAAATTTCCCCCAACTTAGTCTGTACTTCTTACCAGTACATTCTATGGCTGACACTTTGCTGTTGTTTACACATTCTGAAAGAAGGGTGAGCAAACTGATTTTCTGGAAATAAACTATGTATACAAAAGAGAGAAGCAAATGGCACCTATGGCACTGAGGTGCTATTGTGGAAAATTCCAATTAATTTATTTGTTCTACAAAATGTATTTAAACAACACAGTTAATCTGTTTAAAACATGGAATTGAGTCAAGTAATCTATTCACTATCTCAAATTTGATATGTTCATTCCTGCCTTTGTAACTTTCTTCATACCATTCTCCCCACTTGGAATTCCCTCCTTTATGCTTTGCTTCTAAGGGGCCCCCTTATCCTTTAGGGATCAAGAGTTTCCCCCTCTTAAAGCCTTCCCTAACAGAAGACAGTATAAAAACTATCATAAACTATCGAAAGATTCACTTCAGAGATGGAATAAGTTCTGCACTTAGCATAAGACCACCAAAATTAACACAAACAAATGTTAGGTTTTTCATAGAAAAGTAATTTATTGCCAAAGGTGAGAACCATTAGTGAAGAGGAGATTAAGGTGGCTCACAAACACAACCCTTGTGCATGGAGTCTTACTGAAAAGGCAAAGAAAAAACCAACACCTCTACTCCTCGGGATCCCCCGAGAATGCAGAAAGAAAGAACCACTCCTGCCTTTTAATGAGATGTTCTCTCCATCTCCCTGGTGATGTGGATTTCTGTCTTCCAGTGTCGACTCTGCTCTGAAACAGTATTCTGCAAACTTGTCAACTAAATTAACTTGTAGAAAACTATGTGCTTATATTCCATAAGCTGGCTAATTTGCTTCTTCCTTATGTGCTTTAAAACCTTGTTACTGGCTGTGTATATACAAGTTTTGAAAGTCTTAGTTTTCTGTGATAAGAAGACTTATTTCTAGAAACTTGTTAATTATATGCTACTTTGCAGATGTACAGTATCCAGCATAGACCACCTGGATTTGAACCAGCCTCCTGTTTACTAGCTGAGTGATCGTGCTCAGAGGCTAAGCTATACTTCAGTTTCCTATCTGTAAAAATGGAATACTAATAACTACTATGTCCCATTGGGTTTTGTACGGATGAAATAAGTTAACTCATGTAAAATACTCAGAACAGTGCTTGATAACTGTTAAGTGATCAATTTTGCCAGTGTACTTTTCCTAAAAAGTGGTGCACTTGACATCTGGTCATTCCAGCTTCTTTAGAGGAGTTAATAAAATTTCTGGATTCACTCTCCAGCCAACCAAGGAAACAGCCTAATTGGTAAATTATATACCAGATACAATGGAGTAACTCATTATATGTAGATAATTTGCAGATTATGAAATCATAATTATGGGCAATTAGAAATGAGCTAGTCCTTATTCCCATTTCCTATACTTTCTTTAAAGAAACGAAGTTCATAAATCAATTTGGGGTGTGTGTGTGCACATGTGTATGCATACAGTGCAATATCTGATTAAGTCAGAAAAATGGATTATCACTTGCAAGGACTCAGAACATTCTAGACATCATATATTTTATCTCACTGAATTCTCACAATGAACCTGGATTAATCCACAGAATATCTGGACTTCTGAATTCTTATTCATTCCTTTCTAAGGCTAGAAACAGGAAAAACTTCCTCTGAGAAGTTTTCTGTGACCACATACCCAAGCTACCCCAAATCTGTGTCAGAATTCCAACAACACACCCATGCACACTGCCAGTACTTACCACACGGCTTAAAAATGATCTACTTATATGTTTCTCCTTTTAATGCAAAAAAGTCCTTGAACGCAGGAATGGACAGTTATTCATGGTTTTTATCCCAAACATCTAGCAGAATGACGAGCTGTAGCAAGCATTCAATTCATATGTGATATTAATTTTACAACTCAGGAAATGGAGACTCGGGAATATAAACCAAGGTCATATTACTAAAAAGAGAAATCTGAAGACTGGCTTTAATACTCCTCTCCCTATCCCTCACAGAGTAACACTTTTATATAAGTGAAGACTTAATTGGGAATTCTGATAGATAAAATTTCAAAGTGCTCCAAAAGCTAGTAACAAACACTTTAACGATGAAAACATCACTACATCTAACATTAAAATTTTTGGAGCATTCACTTGCCAGCAATTTTTATTACCCATACCAACCAGTCAAAGTCTGTGAAATCCCTGAAGGATTCAAAAGAAATAGACCAAAATGTTCTATATCCTGTTCTACTGCCTTGGTCACCTTTACTTTCACAGTATCTACCACAAAATCTGTTTGCTGAATAAATTAATCATCTTACTAAAACTCCATTTCATTAGTTTTGAGGAATTGTGCTTACTTACACACCACTTTGTAATAAACATATATTGGAAGTCTCTCTGGGTATGACCTCTGTGGAATTTCCAAAGAAAGAGATCTTTCTATCCAGGGAGCCATAGATCTATTTGTCCTAATTCATACAAAGCTTTAGAGGAACATGGTGAAGGGTGCCTTCTGGTGCTGAAAAAGAACTACTTGAATTTTTATGTAGTGGTTGTCATCTTGCTTAGGCACTTATTATCTCAACCCCCTACACTTCATTAACAACTTTGCCTGAACTAAAATAATCAGATTGGTATATTGACTATTTCTAAATGCTCTTACTATTCACTTTTTCAAACTTGATTATGTGTTAAATGCTATAGAGGGTGCAAAAACTGGAGGTATGGCATTGTCAAAAATCCGGTATCAACAACTTTGATAAAAGAAATTATGTTAACTATTTTTAATGAGAAACTCCATTATTTTCTCAGGTATAATTAGAAATTTCTTTAGTGTTATCTTCCCAGTCTCCATCATGCTATAATTAAAATTCATGTGCTTTCTAGCTAAAGATGGAAAAGAAAATCTGCATGAGGGTACAGATAGATTCTACTATATTCACAATTATAATCATCTAATAAGGTGGAAGATAATGTATGTTAACATACCAACAGTAACCTATCATATGTCCAAACACTATCAGATCCCATTTTAAATCTTAATTCCTTGAGATAATTCCATTTTTAATCTTTTAAACTCAATTTCCTATCGCTGTGCTACTTTTGTTGCATATTTGAGATTTTTAGCTCATTTATTCATCGTTGAAACATTTATTGAGAGGTCATCATGTTCTAAGCAAGGCAGAGACTACTGAAAAGAATTTTGCAGTTTCTATTTTTAAGTAGCTCAGTTATGAGGTGGGAGTACATCATACAGTGAGGGAAACATAGATAATCAAAAATGGAAAACTATCTTGACTTAGGAAAAGCAACGTTTTAAAGTTCCCAATATCAAGACTACATAAACTCAGACAAGCAAGATTCCGACCAAAACTTAAATATGGAAAGATCACGTCAAGATCATTTCCTAACCTATCACTATTATTTAACTCTAAACACTTTCATTTAAAAAAATACTATCACATATGAAATGTATAGTTCAAAGTATCCAGTCAAAACATTTTTTCTCATTGTAGTTTTAATGAACAAGGGAAATTCCAATAAGCAGGCATACCTCAGAGATATTATAGGTTTGGTTCCAGACCATGACAATAAAGCAAACTGCACAATAAAGTCAGTCACATGAATTTTTTATTCCATGGTACATACAAAAGTTGTGTTTATACTATACTTTAGTAAGTGTGCAATAGCATTGCAAAGAAAATGGATAAGGCTGTGCATGGTGGTTCACACCTGTAATCCCAGCACTTTGGGAGGCTAAAGTGGGAGGATCTCTTGAACCCAGGAGTGACCAGCCTGGGCAACATAGTAAGACCCCATCTGTGCAAAATCAAAAAAATTAGTCAAGCACAGTGATGTGTGCCTGTAGTCCCAGTTACTCCAGAGGCTGAGCAATGGGGATCACTTGAGCCCAGGAGTTGGAGGCTACACTGAGCCATGATCATGCCACTGCACTCCAGCCTGGACAACAAAGCAAGATCTTGCTTCTGAAAAAAATCCAAAAAATAATGTACATTTTGTAATTACATGATGTAATTAAAAAAATAATTACTAAAAAATGCTAACTCATCTGAGCCTTCAGCCAGTTGTCATCTTTTTGCTGGTGGGAGGTCCTATCTTGATGCTGATGGCTGATCAGGGTGGTGGCTGCTGAAGATTGGGGTGGCTACGGCAATTACTTCAAGCAAGACAACAATAAAGTATACCACTTCGATTGACTCTTCCTTTCACAAAAGAGTCCTGTGCAGCATGTGACGATGTTTGATAACATTTTACCCACAGTAGAACTTCTTTCAAAATTGGAGTCAATCTTCGCAAGCCCTGCCACTGCTTTATCAACTAAGTGCATCATCTAGAGCCTTCGTTATCATTTCAACAACAGTCACAGCATCTTCACCAGGAGTAGAATCCGTCTCAAGACACCACTTTCTTTTCTTATCCACCAGAAACACTCCTCATCCCTTCAAATTTTATCATAAAATTGTGCACTCAGTCACATTTTCAGACTCCACTTCCAATTCTAATTCTTTTGCTATTTCTACCACATTTGAAGTTATTTCCTCCACTGAAGTCTTGAACTCCTCTAAGTCATCCGTGAGGACTGAAATCAACTTCTTCCAAACTCTTGTTGACATTTGACCTGCTCCCATGATTCATGAATATTCTTAATGATATTTAGAATGGTAAATCCTTTCCAGAAGGTTTTCAATGTGCTTTACCCAAACCCACCAGAAAAATCACTATCGACAGCAGCTACAGCCTTACAAAATGCATTTCTTAAGTAAGATTTGAAAGTCAAAATTATTCCTTGATCCATGGGCTACAGAATGGACGTTGTGTTAGCAGCCATGAAAAACAACATTCATCTCTTTGTACATCTGTATGAGACCTTTTGGTTGACCAGATGCATTGTCAATGAGCAGTAATATTTTGAAAGGAATCTTTTTTTCTGAGTAGTGGTCTCAGCAGCAGGCTTAAAATATTCAGTGAACCATGCTGTAAACAGATGTGCTGTCATCCAAGCTTTTACTGTTCCATTTATAGAGCACAGGAAGAGAAGATTTCGCATAATTCCTAATAACCCTAGGATTACTGGAATGGTAAATGAGCACTGGCTTCAACTTAAAGTCACCAGCTGCATTTGTCCTTTACAATAGTCAGCCCATCTTTTGAAGCTTTGAGGCCAGGCATTGACTTGTCCTCTCTAGCTAGTGAAGTGCTAGATGGCATCTTCTTCTGACATATGGCTGTTTTGCCTACACTGCAAATCTGTTGTTTAGTGTAACCACCTTGATCAGTGACCTTAGCTAGATCTTCTGCATAACTTGCTGCAGCTACTCCATCAGCACTTGCTGCTTCACCTTGCCCTTTGATGTTATGGAGATGGCTTCTTTCCATAAACTTCATGAATCAACCTATGCTAGCTTCAAACTTTTTCTGCAGCTTCCTCACCTTTATCATCCTTCATGGAACTGAAGAGGTCTTGCTCTTAATTAGGCTTTGGTTTAAGGGAATTTTGTGGTTGGTTTAATTTTCCAATCAGACCCTTAAAATTTTCTCAATATCAGCAATAACGCTGTTTCACTTTCTTGCTATTTGTGTGTTCACTGAAGTAGCACTTTTAATTTCCTTCAAGAACTTTTCCTTGCATTCACAATTTGGCTAACTCTTCTGTGCAAGAGCCCTGGCTTTCAGCTTATCTCACTCAGCCTTTGACATGCCTTCCTCACTAAACTTAACAATTTCTAGTTTTTCATTTAAAGTGAAGAGACATGTGGCTCTTCCTTTCACTTGAACACTTAGAGCCCATTGTGGGATTATTAACTGACCTAATTTCAATACTGTGGAGTTTCAGAGAATACAGTGGCCTGAGGAAAGGGAGAGATGAGAACGACTGGTCGGTGGAGCAGTCAGAATACACACAACATTTAAGTTTGTTGTTTGACATGGGCTCAGTTCACGAAGCCCCAAAACAATTCCAATAATAACATCAAAGATCACTTATCACAGATCATTATAACAGATATAGTAACAGTGAAAAACTTTGAAATACTGTGAACATCACCAAAACATAAGACGGAGGCATGAAGTGAGCACATGCTGTTGAAAAAATGCTGCCAATGAACTTCCCAGACACAGGGTTGCTACAAACCTTCAATTTGTAGAAAATGCAGCATCTGCGAAGCACAATAAAGTGGAGGCCGATAAAATGAAGTGTGCCTGTGTGCTGGACTCACTTCAGTCATTCGACAGTTCACATACATTTAGTTGGGTATTCTGCAAAGATATTGAAAGCTCCTCCAGTATTTTCAAAATACTAAAATGAAACTTAATGTGCTGTGAAACTCAATGAAACTCAATTAGTGTGTTACATGAGCATTTTCAAACTAACTTGTTTTACTATTTATCAAGAGGAGTTTCTCACTATGTTTACAGCTGCCACTGTCATCATTAGTGGCCTTCTGAATTCTCTTGTAACTTGCCTCCATACCTTGAGTTTTTCTTTACTACAATTTAACAACCACACTACTACCTTTATCCTTCTAAAAGGAGATCTAATCCTAACAAGCTTAATGGGTTTGATAATTCTTCCTGGTCTTCAAAATAAACTCCAAATGCCTAAGTATGGCATGCAAGGCCTCTTGACTTTCTAGCCACATTCAAAGTGTCCAGATTCTTTTCCCTGAATTCCCTACCTAAAATAAATAAAAAGATACTCATCTTTCAAGGATATACTCTAATGTCATGAGGCATTTTCTGAGCCTGACAATCAAAACTAATCACTTGTTTTCTATGCTCTCATAGATTTATACAGGCCTAAATCATCATACTTAGCAAATAGAAATAATTACAATTTATATAGTTACTAGTCTGTCAATAACAAGTCTTGTATCTTTCTTTTGATCCCCAAAAGTATCTGTATGTGACAAATTCAATTAATATTTAAAAAAAAATGCTACCTAAGAAAGTGCTAAACATTTAAAATTTCACTTGGGAGCCCTGGAACTGGGAGAGACTTTTAAGATCACACCACCCAGTATTTCTTGTGTGTATATATATATATAGCACAAGTATGACATTTTATATTAAACTAATGTATAATTACGTGCACAATACAATTAAGAGAAATTTCATGAAAAAATACTCATTATATAAAATGTACTCATGTTTGCTATTCTCTTTCATTTAAGTGATGATTGTAACTCACTAAATATTGTCTTCATGAACCGATAATGGGTTACAACTCACAATTTGAAAAGCACTAATGTAGTCCAAACCCTTAAATAAAGAAATTGAAACCAAGGATAGTTACGTGAATTTTCCAGGGTTCGTAACTAATTAATGTTATTACATTATATTGTAAGACACTGGTCATACTACGTAGGTAGCTCTTCTGAACATTCTCAATACACATATTATGTATTCTAACAATTAGTTCAGCAAAAAATGTGAAGCTTCCTGTGACATTCAAAGCCCTGTTCTGGGCAAATAAAGTAATAATTCTTCTTGAATGTTTGCTATCAGTTATAAATTTATTTACAATGATCCACATTAAACATAAAATATATTCAGAATATCTACCTTTAGCTAATTACACTAGGGGGCACTTTTTAGTATCTCAAGACTTCAGGCCTAAGTGCATCTTTCTGGGAAAGTATGTCACATTCCTAGAATTTCAGAGCTATGGTCTTTTAATCCATTACCAGTTTTCTACCAAGGGATTACTCTTTTGTTTTTCTTACATTAATTATATATGAACTCCTCAGGCAGGAATTCTAACAGAAAGAAAGTAAACGAGCTAAATAAAAAGAATGCATGTAAATACATCATTTTAAATAGAAATTCAATAAGGGTTTAAAATTATTTTTCTTTTGAAGGTTTTTTTTTTTTTTTTTGTGACAGAGTTTCACTCTGTTGCCCGGGCTACAGTGAGTGCCGTGGCGTCAGCCTAGCTCACAGCAACCTCAAACTCCTGGGCTCAAGCCATCCTTCTGCCTCAGCCTCCCAAGTGGCTGGGACTACAGGCATGCACCACCATGCCTGGCTAATTTTTTTTTCCTATATATTTTTAGTTTGCCAATTAATTTCTTTCTATTTTTAGTAGAGACGGGGTCTCACTCTTGCTCAGGCTGGTTTCGAACTCCTGACCTTGAGCAATCTGCCCGCCTCGGCCTTCCAGAGTGCTAGAATTACAGGCGTGAGCCACCACGCCCGGCCTCTTTGGAAGGTTTTGTTGTTTAAATAAAAAACACATGTTAAAAAGCTTGTCACAAGGGCTGGACGCGGTGGCTCACGCCTGTAATCCTAGCACTCTGGGAGGCCGAGGTGGGAGGATTGCTCAAGGTCAGGAGTTCGAAACCAGCCTGAGCAAGAGCGAGACCCCGTCTCTACTAATAATAGAAAGAAATTAATTGGACAACTAAATATATATAGAAAAATTTAGCCGGGCATGGTGGCGCATGCCTGTAGTCCCAGCTACTCGGGAGGCTGAGGCAGGAGGATCGCTTGAGCCCAGGAGTTTGAGGTTGCTGTGAGCTAGGCTAATGCCACGGCACTCTCGCCCGGGCAACAAAAGTGAGACTCTGTCTCAAAAAAAAAAAAAAAAAAAAAAGGTTGCCACATTTGACAACCTTATTAATTCGTAATAATTAGTCCACTTTGAGCTTAAACTACAAAGGTAAAATGCATCGGGGGGTTTTT